>VWZW01005875.1:2351809-2388553 GCA_013397115.1 Edolisoma coerulescens
CCCCCCGCCTGTTTATATATCCCTTTTTCTGGGAAGGAAATCCTAAAAGATGTTTTACTACAGGTAGCAAGGTAGTCTCTGTGCAGCAATTCTGGCTTTCAAGTAAAATAAGCATTGAATTATGTGTAAAGATTCTGAAGGTGCATTAAAAAAAGCATCCATCTTCAAAAATGCAACTCAAAGCAGCCACGGTTGAAAAGCAGCTGTTGGCCTGAGCATGACAGGGTGAGCCCTGAAAAGGAGAAGATCAGACCTGAAGGGGCTCTGAGCTTTCTGATTACATGTACTTCCAGAAACTGCTTTCTGAAGCATTTATTACATTTTTTTTCAGAAAGTTGACCTTTCGGGAAGCAGCTGCTTCCTGAATAATGTTTGTGTAGCACTCATTTTCTGATTGTGTAGGTTAACTGTATGGTATCACGTAAAATAGTTTCTCAGAAAGAAAACAATCTCTTACACAGTTCACTCACGGGTATTTGCAAAGGCTTTTGATACTGAGAATTTGAATGCTTGTCTGTCACAAGAGAATGTGGGATTGTGTTCCAGCAGTACCACCTTGTGAATGCTTCATCTTGCATTAAACGTGAACAAGTAAAAGGCTGGCACATCTGGAAGACAGCTGCTTGTTCTTCTTACAGAAGAAAAAGCCTGTAAAAGTATAGCACTCCTATTTATAAATGTTATCTTTAACTTTTTACTGGAAGAAATGGGCGAGCGCATCAATGACCTTGAGAAGCGTGTTGCTGACCTGATGACAGAGGCTGGGGTAGAAAACAGCGATGAAGAGTTGAGAGTAAAGACATTTACTTACGTTTTTCTGTATTTTAAATACTTCCACTTAGTTTTGAGTGATGGGCGGCAACTTGCATGAAAATGGTGTTTCCATATTTATTATACCTGCATTTTCTTGGATTTGAAAGTGTACTTTTTAAAAACATACTTAAAATTACCTTGGATTTTTTTTTTTTGCTGAGAGCCAAAGAATGCGACCACTTTTACAAAAGAAAAACTGTATCTTGCTGCCTCTGGTCCAGCTGAGTGCCATATACAAGGGGGTAGTGCTAACTCATCCCAAGTGTGTAAACTGAGGCTGTCCATTCATAGTGAAATGTGCGTGGCTTAAAGTGCTCCTGCCCACCATTCCTGTCCCTCAGGTATGCTAACCTAGCTGAGGATTCTCGCTGGCATAAATTTATGTACATCTGCTTTTAAACCTTTACAGCTTCCCAGTGTGGCTGGGAGCACACCTCTCACATGCACTCATCCCAAACACAGCAGTAAATTGTAGTCAATCACTTTATAATACAAAATCATGCTACATTTCAGGATTGCATGCTGAATTTTATAACAGTCTGTTGCAGATGCCAACCCCCTCCCTGATGGGTGCCTGACTCTGTGCTCGTAGTATTTATGAGGCAGCATTGCTTCTGTGTTCTGTGGATGCAAGTAATGTCTTCCTGTTGTTGCACACTTTCCTGATTCAAATTGAGACATATCAATTATTCTTGTCATTGAAACTGCTTACCCAGTGAAAGATGGGAATGTCTGTAAATATTCTGAGGTAATTTAGGTATCTGTTCATTCTGATGCCTTTTGCATAAGCTATGCAATAATTTCCAGAAATACAGAAAGACAATCCACAGATGTATTTAACTGTACAGAGATCTTCCTATCTCCATGCTGAATCACATTCATGAATAAATCACTACCCTACTTTTTCACTCTCTTTGCAGCACTGAAATGAGGATGTGTTCAAGGAAGATTAAAGGCAGAGCAACACCACACTGACTCTGAGATTTTACATTCAAGTGTCACATGAACAAAAAATTTTAACGGAAAAAACGAAAGTCTTTGCATCATGTCATGACAGAATCTTGAAAAAAACTTCTAAACTACTGCCCCAGGAAAAAAAGTAGAAAGCTGGGTTTGTTCATCTAAGTGGGACACTGTATTTCCTGGAGCTGAAAAAGAACTGTTAGTTTCAGAGAAGGCAAAGCCACTATTTTGGATAGAAAACGATATCCTATGTAGTGAACTTACCCAATCACAAATGTTTTCAATGTATGAAAATGTATTTATTTTAATAGTAAAATAATAAGATTTGTTGCCTTTTTAACTTAAATGTTCTTAGAATAAACCATTCTGTACTAAAAAAATGGCAGTATTTGTAGACCACAACTGCTCAGTTGTTGCTCTTTTCACAAGCCCACCCAAAGCTGTGCACACCAGTGCAGGTAACATCACCCAGGTATTTATATTGTGACAATTTCAGTTCTCTAATGCTAGCTGTTTTGATGAAAGCAGTTTATTTTAAAAACCTGGAGATAGATGAGGAATTCTAGTTACTAAATACGTCCAGAAGAAGAAATTGATAGTCAAAAAACAGGACATCTGCACTAACTTTAAGGTGGTTGTACAACAAAACACTGCCACTCTTTGCAGGAAAGATTTAGTTTGAAATGTAATGGGAACCTTTTACCATAAATGCAGAAACTGAAGCACTGCCAGGTTAACAGAATACCTCAACTAATGAGGGAGAAATGCTTTTATTACAGCCTTCATTAATACCAAGACATCATTCCAATTAATGCTTTAATCAGTGTAGACTTGTATGCACTGTCAGACTGGGGGGAGAGGTTGGTATGCTGGAGGACAGGCTGGAGAAATGGGCCAACAGGACCTTGATGAAGTTCAAAGGCAAATGCCAAGCTGGGCGGGTGTGAGGTGCTGGCTGGCACTGCTTTGCAGGAAAGGGGTCTGGTAGGAACGCTGACTTAGCAGGGTGCCTGGGCAGCAAGGGCTGCAGCAACTCACTGGTCAGTATTAGCCCAAGTAGGGCCAGCAAGTCATTGCCCTCCATTCACCCTGCTGGGAGACCACACCCGCAATATTCTGTCAATTTGGGGGCCCCCAGTTCAAGACAGTGGTGTGAGGGAGGTAAACAGAGCCACCAAGAAACAGTGGAGTACAGGAGATAAAAGGTTTGAGAGAAATCTGTTAGTTCAGCCTTAAGAAACAACCATGGCTTCTTGCTGCCAACCACTACCCCATGGCAGAGCACGGGGAACAGACACTTGTTGAGGGTGTTGTACACCAGAGTTACTCAAGACAAGCCGAAACACAGAAAATTCCAGTTAGATGCAAGGAACACCTTTTTCAACTATGAAGTGCTCAAACAGCAGACAAGCCTTCCAGAAAGGCTGAGGAATCTCCATCCTTAGAGAACATGGAATCATCAAGGTTGGAAGACACCTTGAAGATCATCTAGTCCAACCACGATACTCAACACTAAACACAATCCTGGGCAACCCGACCATGTGGAACTGACTATGACTGGGAGGCTCATGGTCCCTTCCAACATAAATTATTCCAAAATTAATAACTACTCTAAACCAGATTAACTTCAGCAGAAATTGAGACCCTTTTGTTTTACTTCCTTGACACTTCCTAAATCCCCTAAAACACACTTGGTAGTAGAAGTAAATTCTATTTTGTCTTGTAACAAACTGGATTTTTCCTTCCTGGAGAAAGGAGCTTGCCTGACTTGGTTTTAATTAATCCTGTAAATATGCATGTATCAGTTTAAGAAACAAACCAACCTCCACACAACACCAACTCCATTACTGTAAAAGTTGTCAGAAATGCAAATGGAAATTTCAAAAGCTATGCCACAGTGGAATCCAATCCAAGTCTCCCAAGTACATGTACATTTTGGTATACCATTAGACAAACTGGAGGTCAAGCGACAGCACGGCTTGTGGTTTCCTCAGCTGCTTTCTGCAGCCAGCTCCAGAACTGCAATTATGCTTTGGCACTGCAGAATTCACCAAGTGCTTCAAAGTGTGAGTGTACAACCACCATGGAAAAAGAGTCTGGCACCACAAGTCCATTAAGCTGATGGGGGTGTGGCGATGTGGAAAGTCATGGGAGATGTTTTCTCTGAGTTTTGCTAAATATTAGTAAATGCAACTTGTTTTATTCACATTTTTAGTGGATACAGGGGACTAATATGATACGCAAGGAAATCCTGACAGAAGTCTTTATCTTCAACATTACAGATTTGCATCCAATTACACCTGTTTTCATTCTCAAATTTAAGTAGCCAAAAAAAATTAAGGTAAATAAGTGGAACTCACTTTATTCTTTTAAAAAAGCTATAGTATAGTTTTCCCAGATACTTGTGTAATAAAAGCAAACAAAACCAGTTGAAACGTTTTTCTGCAAACAGGCTTTCTGTGTACAAAAATACATAATACCAAAAGAACAACAAAGGAGAAAGTCTTTAAAAAATAAAACCCCAAAATTCAGCTACAATATTACTGCAGTCAAGACAGTTCCAGGCTTTGAGTCTTCTACTTTTCAAACAGAATTCAAATCTTTTAAATAATTCAAATTATGCTCAAAATTCAAGGACTTGTAGGGTTTTTTCCTTTTAATATACATATATGTACACACATACACAGAAATAAATTTAAGTGGACGTAGGATTAGGAAAAAAGGCAGCCCAAAGAAACTTCAGTATCTGTATTTAGTGGAATAATCTTTTGGCGATACCACCAAACCTCGACCTTTGCGGGCTCCTCTATAAACAGTTTCTATAATGTCAATCATCTCCTGCTTATCTTCCATTGCCCAGTTGATCTTGTTGTTATTACCTGTACCTAAATCAATCATGATGTGTTTGTTCCTTTAAGGAGAAAGAACAAAAAAAAAAAAAAGTTAATATGGCATTATAATTCAGAAAGAAACCTCCTTCCCCTGCCAAAATGCTTTGCAGGATCAAAGGAAGCCCTTATAACATAGAGAGGCTTGCAAAACAAGCATTAAAGGAAGACTACCCACTCCTCTCACTCAAGCTGACATTTTACTGCCAATTTTTAAAGCAAGAATAAGGACTCCAAACATGCCCCCAAAATGGCTACTCAGTGCAATTATCCTTCAGCATACTCCTTATCGTTTGTATTTCTTTCCCACTACTGTCTACCTCCAGGGAGACTTCCATGCTTGTCAGTAGAACATTTTATCTCATCAATGTAGAAACTTTAACTCCAAAAAAACCTTATTACTTTTGATTTATCTTGAAAGCAAGTTTGGCAAGCTTGACTGCTGTTTTACTACAGTATTCTCTACAGGAAGTTTGAGATTTAAAACTAAGAATAAAGAATAAACCCAGTTTTCACTATCACTAATTTGCACTCTATTATCAAACACTGTTACCAGGCTAATTGGAAAACAAGCCATCTTCCTATTTAATCAGTTTTCTCCTTTGTAGAGCAATGAAAACATAGGCATCAGTGTGCTACTATGCATTTGGAAATGATCTGCTGAGACACCGTATTTGGCAAACAGAAAGTTTAAACGAGTTACATTCTAGAACTATCACATACCTGAAGAAAAACATGACAGTACAGGGATCATACAACTCGTACATCTTGTTGAAGTCTGGTACTTCAGTGATGTCCACCAGATATATAACAGCAAAGTTTTTAACCTAAACAGAAGAAAACAGGAAATACAAAAGCAATATATATTACTGATTAAAAGACATAAGCTTTCATTACTGTAACATTTATTTTCCAAATTATTAAGTCATAAAATCACAATAAACAGCCTTGCTTTTATTTTTAACCACAACAACCAGTTAACATGGAAAATATTTTTTAATATAGCCAAGAAGCTCATTTCACATCCAGTGTCAACGGAGAAGATCCTATGCTAAATCAACATCCAGAGTAACAAATGCCCTTTATATAGAACTGAGAACTCACAGTGACAAGCACAGCTCTAAACAAGTAGAATAACTGCGTTGTGCAAGCCAAGCTGACACATTTTGCCTCTGTCATCAGCTGCCTATAGACTTCAGAAAATTAATGATCTACAATGCCCTGGTGCCTGCCTCCGAGCATTTTTTCCTCTCTATAACATCTAATTTGTCTAACGAGACTCATTAAATGAAAATGAAACTTATAATTTTATTTAAAAACTGGTTGCTTTTTTTGAGAGGTGCAAAGCTAAAACTTAAAAGTGTAATTGCTAAAGAAATAAGACCTTGATGAGAAGCTATTGTCTGGACAATTCTGGTAAAACTGGCTTTCATTTTGCAGTTACTCAGATGCAGAAGAATCCCTCCCCTCTAGTGTCACAGTCAATGCCTTCATTCCTGCAAGAAAACCACCTCACATTTTTGTTTCCTAGACGTAGCATACTCATCATTAAGTGGAATTAGGGGAAGTTTTGGTTTCTAAACTTAGCTCATACATGCACAGTAGAAATTAACACACACACATTAAGTTCTAAGTCAGAACTCACACAAATTGCACAAACCTTTAACTGTAAGGTATATTATCAAATGCTCATGCACTACACCGTGAGTGCACAATTGCCTCTCCCCATCCTTAGTTACATGCTAACACAATTTTGGTCCCTCCCTTTTGACTGCCCGGAATCACTAGCCTGAGGTTAACACAGGTGGTGTTAAGATTTATGACAAACTCACTGTTCATGAGAGTACTGCCTACTTGTTAATTTTGCTATCAAAAGTCTGGAAGTGCTATGATGAGTATAATATCTGACTGATGGAACAATTTTTTATTTTAGTTCACAGAGCAGGATTAGTTTGTATGAGGAAAATTATGATACATTGTGTAGCCTGCACGTAGACATCCTAGCAGGCACTTTAACTGAGAAAGTATGGAGATGTTTATTTACAAAAAAATCCCTCAGAAGTGCAGAGTAAATAAATTTTTATGGACTTCTGCTTAAAGACAGTTTCAAAATTATAAAAAATAATCACACTTCAAGAATGTAAGTATTACTAGCAAAGAAAGTAAGATCTCTTCTGGAGTGAAACAGCATTTAAAGCTTTTTCTGTGCTTTTATGGTGCCAGTTATAGTCCTAGATTCAGTAAATATTCTAACAAAAACATCCCATTTAAGCCATGTTCTAAATCAGGCAAGACGTAAAGCCTTGTAAACTAAATTAGTCATAATACCAAACCCTCTGAAGGGATCCTTCACACCCATTTCAATTTTACATTAAAGACTTCTAAGAAGCTTAATGGCATGTTCAGAGTCAACACAATTTAGCTGAGAAGTGACTGAAGTTACTTCCTGGTGAGCCCTGGCAGGCAAAAGACAGTTGTGGGGGTTTTGGTCCTTTTTTTAGAAAACAAAACACCTGAGGAGCCCTTTTCATTTTATCCTATCATTACTTCTTCCACCCTGCTGGCATTTTTAGCATCAGTAGCACACCTTCACCTTGAGGGGAAATTTCTACAACATGTTCAGCAATTTTGACAGAGCACACAATCTTTGAACAATTACTTAATTTGGAGCTTGGAAAATTATTTTAAGGTAAACCTAGCATTACTAAAACATTCTCAGGACCTGTTTTGGTCAGTGAAAGATTAGTCCAAGAAGATTTAGATGTTGCACCAGAATACCACTCCAAAAGCACTCCTAAACCAAAATTTTACTTCCAAGAACCCTGTACTCCAGATAATACTGGAACAAAAAAACCTTTTAAAGTTAGTTTGACATTATATGCATTTTATTTAGTTCAGCTGTTGCAGAACCAGAAATGCTTGTCACTAGCTGTGATCATCAACAGCCTAGAATTTCATACAAGAGAAACAGACTATACAAGCCTTAAGTTGTTATATAAATCTTACTAAAAAGGACTGGATGACCTTTGCACAGCACATGTGCAACTCATCACCATAATCCAAGACTCCAAGACATTTATTAAATCTTCCTTCTCTCCGACCTGCTTTTCTAGAAGTGAAACTGATGACAGTCACCTGCTGAAAAGCTCATATGAAGTCTAAAGCAGACCTTAAAGCTGGACTCATATTTGAATTCAAAACTTTAAAAGTGTCTCTGTTCTTTACCCCTCACTTTTCTAATTTCAAATCTGGCAAGATCTCTACTCCAAAATGAGTTAGCTTGCAAGCACATTGAACGAGGGTGTGCTTTGTCAAGTTTGGACACTGGCTGCCAAGGACAGCAGTAGGAGATTGGGATTCAGGCCTAAGGAGGGACTAGATAAACACATGGAGAGGGTGATGCAGAAGAACTGCAGTGGTCTATTTAATGTTAAGGGGCTATGCCAGGCTGGGCAAGCTTGTCACCAAGAGGCATTTTATTTCAACACGAGACAAGCCTTGCAGAATTACTCAGATGTCTCTTTTTGCACAGTATTGCCCAGTTTTAGAGCCTGAAGAAGCAGTTCCTGTCTCAGACACAATATTGGAGCCAAGACAGCAGCAGTACAGAGCAGCATCTGAGCCAGCTTCACACACAGCCAGCTCTAATTCACAAAGCTTTAGCTTAGGCTTCAAATTAAGCAAAAGCAGTTGAAGTATTTAAGGATTCAGACTGCTGTCAATGTGCATGGTTTGTGGAGACAAACCAAAGGTTGACCTCTCCCCACATGAATCCATTGCTCAGACAGAGCTGTCAGTTCACCTGCATTCCTATACAAAACAGGCTTTGCTACCCAGCCAAGGCAGTGGTTGCTAACAAGTTTTCTTTCTGACTTGTGAGTTGTAACTGAGGATACAGTATGGAGACCTCAGAACAAGAATAAAATGCAACTCTGAGCAAGCAAACCCCACTAAACACAAGCAGTTGCAGTTGTTACAAGGGAGACTATGCTGAGTTTGTTAATATAAACCAAAATTTTACTGTAAAGACAATATGAAAAAACCTTGTGGTATTTTAGGAGTTGAACATATAATAACTCAAGTTTATCATGAAACTGCTTAACCTCATAACATACACTAAATACAGTAAATTTTTTGCAGTAAGTCAACTGCTTTCTGAAGAAAAACAAAACCAACACTCTAGTGAGAGACCTCCTTTTGGACAGCGACGCACTTTTGCAACAACTGATGATAAAAGCATTTTCAGAGACAGATACTAACTCTTTCTGACACTCCTGACTTCCTTTATCTTTTATCTGTCTTCCAATTCAAAACTTTCTCTGCCTTACCAGGCCATTGGAGCTGCTGTTCGTGGGGACAGGGTAGAGTAGGAAACCTAAGTCAAACAGCAGCATGGATACAAAATTTTATGACTTGCTTTCACAGGTTTGGCTTCAATTTTGCTGGTTGTTTTCCCCCTTCTCCCCAGTGATGGTAGCTTCAAAAATCAGTCTAATCAATCTACATTACTGAACACACATGCAGAAAACCCAGAAGTACATTACTGCCTAGCCACAGTTACAGGCTGCTTTAATGCTTTGTAGAATTCTATCTGCCCGAGGACTACTATGAAATCTTTTAAACTGAATGGCTCAAGACTATAAAGCAGAGGAATCTATAGGACTTTTAACATCAGATAAAGATTCTGTATCCCATCTTCAAGAAGATCACACACTTTGCTAGTAAACAGGAAACACAGATGTAGGAAAAATCATATGGCATAGGACTCATTTGTCCTCTGAAGTTCTCCCCCTGACTTTCTTCATTAACAATATCCTTCTAAAAAGTAAATAAATGCATTCCTACAACATAAGATTGACACAGAAATATGATTTATGACTAGGATGAATGACAAAAATCCTGAAGTTTCTTGAAATTTCTATCAGAGGTAAGTAATACTCTTCTTTTTCTCTAGTTGTTAAGATTTCAGCTGCCTTTGAAAAGCAAACCTTACAGTAGCCCAAATATCTAAGGAAATCTGAAACAAGATCTAAGATTCCATCTTCTTATCTTCCTAACCAGTTTCTAGACAATGGATTTTTTCTGTTTAGAAGAACAGAACAGTTCTTTATGGACAAGAAACTCACAGGAAAAAAATCCAGGAACTGAGACTAGCTTTTGCAACAAATCACTCGAGTTGAAGGTGGCTGGCAGACTTGCATTACTGAGCTGAACAGAGCCAGTACAAACTCGAAAGTCTGTACTGGCAATATTTATTTGAATTTTTTTTCTTGCTAATTATGTTGTAAGTTTAGGTGATACATTCCTAGGGCAAAAGAGAATATTACACTGCCAAGAGCAATGCTTACAGCTAATAATTTTGAAAACTACATACATCAGTAAATGGATTGACTTTGCTCAACTTTTAATTACAAACACCAGTAGCTAAAATACCAATATGCTTTTTTTTATAGCTACCTCTTTCCCTGCCCCACCTTCTTTTCCTCTCTCACTTTTCATGTAACCTTAGCAGAAATGCCGAGGCACAACTAATGTCTGAGGAAAGACCACAGCTATTCACACTTCTGATTATGGTTAAATAAATGCACAACATTTGAACAATTCTCCCTAATTCACACCAAGACAACAGTTATCTGATTTACACTATTCAGTCATAGATAAATAATTTCTTAAGGTGTATTAATTTAGCAAACCAATCCCTGTATTTCAGGGGATAGGTTTTCATAATTATGAGTTTCCTTTAAAGAAAAGAAAGAAGTGTATTTTTAGAAAAAGTTTTTAAGATGAAATTTGTGAAACTCAATTCTGGTTTCAATCAATGTTTGATTGAAACCCTGACAAAGCAAAAAAAAATCGAACATCTTACAATTATGATTTGTTTTGACATTCAGTGAAACCTTCCTTCTTTTTCATGTAACACTGCGGAAAAAACCCAGTAAACTGCAAGTGGAGTGCATTTCAGTGAAAATAATCTACTTTGCACTTTCATACAGCATTCTAGTTTCTTTTTCCCCAAAAGGATTCAAGCTGAAAAAAAACCCTGTTTTCCTGTCATGAAGTACAGGAAACTCAAAAATATACCTCCCAAAACCATGCTGCAGTCTAAAAGAATATTGCACCAGGGTAACAAATGTAAAATATGGCCACATCGTCTTCAAATGTAGCCTGCAATTACAGCACGTTAACATTCTGTATTATTCTCTAGTATAAACACCTGTACAATTGGAACTTTTACTCACTCTTTAAAACAGCAGAGATCCAAACATGGCTTGTAAGCAAGAGGATGAGGTAGGATCTCCCCCTTTAATTTGCCATTTCTGCAGAGGGAGATTTTTAAATAAGAAGTTACTTTGTTCTTTCTTCCCCCAGTCACCCCTAGCTGCCAGCAGGTCTGCCAAACTGCCAAACATCCTGCCATAAGTCCATACTAACAGTACCTGAGCATAAAACTCCCACCATGCTGAATACAAAATAACTGAATTAAAACATGTCACAACTATTTATTGCATTCTGATATGTCTTAACACTTGGTTGTGGGAAGAGATCTTTCATTGTGGGGATTTTCAAGACACAATTTAATTTAAAAAAGCTTTAGAAGACAAAGGAGTACACCACAAAAACAACTCCATGTCAAGCTATGTAGCATGCACAGAATTTTATATGAAGGCAGCGAAGTTGTGGATGCCCCATTCCTGGCAGTGTTCAAGGCCAGGTTGGATGAGGCCCTGAGCAACCTGGTCTAGTGTAAGACAGAGGAGGAGAGTTGGAATGAGACAATCTTTAAGGTCCCTTCCAACCCAAACCATTCTATGATTTCTAAGATAGGTGGCACCTTTTCCTACCCAAGTTACCATTTCTGATTCAGATTTTTTGCTTTTTTCTTCATGTGATTCGGTTAAAGAGCTGTCAGTATTCTACATCTACTTCTACGCAAAACCTTTAGCAAATATATGAAAAGGTCAATTATAGCTGACTGTGTATTTTAACAGTCTAATGTTTCCTACATATGTATCTTTCTTAAGCAAGTTACCAGCTGTTGGTAATCATTCCGTTTCCATCTGAAAACAGCTTTGGAGTCTGGCTCTTAAAATTTAATTCAGTCCATGCAAATCAGTGGAATGCTATTGGTCTCCACGGATAACATCAGTGACAGATTAATATCACTGATAGATTAATCAGAATAATATCAATGACAGATTAATCGACACCATCCTGCACACTTTTAGCACCTCACCATTTTCAAGAGCCAAATGAAAGTAACTTTCCAAGTTATTCAAATGGAAACCTGAAGGTACTACACATTTCCATTGTAAAGTGAGAGTGCTGCGTTACCTGGAGCCGCAGCTGCCCTAGCACCGACCACTGTTTCTGCCTGAATGCCGACGCTCATTCAATGACGGGTTATTAACAGGCAGCGATTTCTGAACATCTGCGATGCTCGTTTCGCCCCCCCAAACACTGCAAATATCAGGGCAGTCAATGACTTTAGGAGACACTCGTGAAAGCAAACCACACAGCTCTCCCGCTGCCTCCTAAAGCTAGGATACCTGTGCAGAACCCCAGTTATAACCTGCCCCAGGCTCCACGCAAGCCACGGGGAACACTGAGCGCAGAATGAGCAGAAAGCTCCTGTTTACCTTCTCGGCGATGCTGTACAGGACCTCATCCATCTTCATGCACGTGGGGTCCCAGTCGTGCCCGAAGCGGATGACCACGACCCGGTCCTCCTCCGACAGGATGGCCTGGTCCACCTGCCACCCATTGTGCAAGTGCGGTAGCATGTACGACATCCTGGCGGCCGGCTGGCGAGCCTGCAGGACGACAGGGATGCCCCTGGAGCTAACAGCCCGCCCTGCCTGCCCTCCCCCNCGGCCCGTCCCCAGCGCACCGCGGGCGTCCTTCCCTCAGAGACACGGGGCGGCGGCAGCGCCGGGCCGGGCGACAACCGGAAGGGAGGGCACGGGAATGCGCGCGCTTCCGGCACGGACGGCCCGGGGCGGGCGGGACAGCCCCGGTTCCCGACGGGAGGAGACCCCGCCGCCCGGGAAACACGGGTGCGTTGCAGTGGGACTGCCCGTGGTGCCGCTGGCCAGGGACACCCGCCTCCCCCCTCACAGGTGGGATGTGGAGCCATGCCGTGGGGATCTGTGATGCCGGCTAGCACGGGGAGGATGAAACGGAGGTCATCAGAGCCCAGATCTCCGACTCTCTGCTGCTGACCACTCTATGATGTTAATACATTCCCTGTACCTCCAAGGGATGTGATCAAAGAGATATGCCCGGAGAAGGTGTAGATGCCCTCTTCCTGGAAAAATTCACGGCCAGGTTGGACGGGGCTCTGAGCAATCTGGGATAGCGAAAGGTGTCCCTGCCCATGGCAGAGGGGTTGGGTCTAGATGATCTTTAAGGTCCCTGCCAACCCAGCCATTCTGTGGGTCTGTGCTGTTGCATCTCCTGGTTGTGGAATGTTTTTGTCGGTGTATTCCCCCACAGCAATGACAAATTTCATGCCCCCACGCCAGACCCGTCCCTGCCGTGGCAGCTGCACTGCCCAGCCACTCCCAGACTCGCACTTGGGTACCATGAGCTCTCCATCGCTCTGGCGACCAAAATGCCACTACGGGAGGACACTGGGCAAACGTTCCAGTGGAAGTGGTCAGCAGCGAAACCAGCACATTTCAGCATTGGGTTCCAGAATCGAGCTGGCCATTGGCATAGGCCATCCCAGACCAATCTGTTTCCTTAATTCCCCAGTAGACACTCATTTAAAAGGTTAGCTTGCAGCAGGCAGGGAAAAAGCCTAATGTCCACTATAAAAATTCCACACAAGCTGCAGCTTGGGCTGTAGGGAACAATGTGAATTTGTGGCAAATAACTTTGCCCCACAATTGCTGAGCTCTCCAAAAACTATCCAAGTCCTCCTTTTGCTTTATCGCCTTTTTAGGACGTCCGGCGGCGCGCGAGGGAGAGGGAGAGGAGAGGCAGCCCGGTCTGACTGCAGACGAGCAGAGGCAGCGGGGGCCGTGATCCCCGCGCCGGAGCTTCCCTGAAAGCCGCCAGCCCCCGAGCCGGCGGTGCCCGGACAGGGCAGGGCAGGGCAGGGTTATGCGAGCGGGGCTGGGCAGCAGTGGGTGTGCCCAGAGCAGGAGCTGTGAGCTCCCGGCTCCCCCAGCTGCCGCAGGATCGTGCGTGAAGGGCACGTCGTCAGAAAGAAACCAGCCCTGGTGAGTGACTTGGTTGTTCTTCAGGTAATCAGTCTTCTTCTGTAGAAGAAGTTGGTGGGAGGAATTTATCCTGGATAACGCAGGCCGTTAACTGTAGTTGAAAACTCAGCTAGGAAAAATTACGTAGGTTTATTTTGCTGTGATTTGGGTAAGTCCAAAGTGATACAGCAGTGCCAGCCAACAAATCCGCGAGTAGGGAGTGATTTAATCTGCTCCGCAGATTAAATAAGGCCAGCTTCAGTTAGCACTGAAGTTAATACTTAAACGTAGTCCTTCTTATTTGCCCTATTGTCTCAATCTAAGTCATATTTTCAAAGTTTTCTGTGCAATGCCAGGACCAGAACTTAGTACACTTACTTTATATCAATGAGTTACATATGATTATGAGTGTTTACCTACATGGAAGCATCTAGTCTTATGTAAATACAAAAGGAGTAGAGACAAAAAAAAAAAAAGAAACAATTTTGTGATACTGCAGATGATACTAGTCCAAAACCAAAATTGTCATATCCTTGACAGGTGTTACATTTAGCACACTGGACAAGACATCTGATTACTGAATAATTATGTTCAGGAGCAAATCATTCAGTCTGTTGAAATTGACTCCCTTGATGTCTGGCCAGTCAACTTTGGCTTACAAATTTATTCATCCAGTTATTGCTTCTCATGGACATCACTGTCACAGAAGTGTGATTTACAAAGAGAGGTACAGGACACACCCATGTAGTGCTGGACGACGAACAATAAATGCTGAGACAAAGGTTGGTATCTGGAGAGCCCCCTTCCTTCTACAAGGTTCCTTTAAGTGTTTTTAGTTTCCTGCTATCAGTGTGATTTTCTAAGATTGTACCTGGGACGAGCAGAACACCAGTTCTTGAACCAGTGCTGCAGGCAGTGAATGGGTCACGTGTGCATCGAACACGGCTGCAGGCTCAGTATGCCACACTCATGAAAAGATCCATCAGGTGCCACTAGCCTGTTTCTAGTGCACCAGCTGGTTTGTTTATAGCTGGAGGCTTCCTCGTGGGTCACCTTTCTGCTTGCGAAGTGTAGGAAGTGCTTCCAAAATGAGAGAAAGTCTGGGTCTGCCCATCATGGGTGGTATATTGTAATGGGGGAGGAGGTGATGATGAAAGCAAATGGAGTGATACAGTGCTGCCTCACTGGCATCTGCCAGTCACTTGGTCATGTCTGGTGCCCAGTTTTCCCTGCTTAACAGCATAAGGTTTAGCTGTCATCCAGGATTATCAGGTTCTGATCACTATTGAAACTGGACAACACCATCACCATATGACATAAACTCCTCTTTTATTCTCTGCATCATTCATTCTGGAACACAAATCTAGTTTATCCTAGTGATGTTGTGTGATACTCTTAGGAAATGCAGACTACAGCTGGGGAAATTTGCACAGTTTTCACAACCATATGGGGCTGAGAGCTTCAGCTGGCAAAAAATAGATGAGATGTATATAAAAACACGGTCTTCCTTTGCAGGTTGGTTGCACTGTTCATCTCATTGCTTTGTTTGCCTCTGTTGAGAACCAGATAGTATTATCAGAGACATTGTGGTGAACTGCAGACGTGTCCTAGCATGGAGGCCCCTTCAAGCCCATGTACAGCAGCCGACTGAAGAAACTGAGGCAGAAATGCACGTCAAGGCCAGGATAAAGCAGCAGCACTGGTGTCGAGATTGTAAGCATTTAATAGGCACAGTTGGGATAAGTCTGAGTTTGCTCAGGACAAGGCTAAATATGGTTGACAAAAACTTCCAATCTACATTGGCACCTTTTTGTCACAGGTTTGAGTTCTGGTTACTCCCGGAAGGCTTTTGTGAGCGGAGTGAAGCACCAGACACCTCTGGCCAGCACTGTGTGCCCACAATAAATCAGCATACTGCTGTGGAAAATTGTTCTGATTCAGGTTTCTGGACACAAGTCTAGGACACAGAAGGGGATGGAGACCAAAAGTCAGTGGAGCACAGCAAAAAGAATTGTAGGAAATTAGGCACAACTATTGTTAAGATATGCAGCAAATCTTCAGCTACCATTTTTGCCAATAAGAGGTTAAATTAGGTGTTTGGTTATCTGTGGAGCCCCTATCTTATTGCAGAGTGCAATTGTAGAGAGGACTGGGCTCAAAACTCTCAGAGGAAAGTTCTAGCATGAAGGATTGTGTTGTCAGTGGTATCACCTCTAGTGCTCTTCTTCACTGGTTCATATAGGCATGGGTGTCCTAAATTTTGCATGAGGTAAGTTCAGGTACAGATCTGAATGTTTAAAACACTGAAGGCAAGCAGTCTAACAGCTAAAGGTGGCCCTTCATCGTGCAAATTTGTTAGACCTAAACCATCCCTGACAGATGTTTGTCAGACCCGTCTGGGCCTCAGTGCCGCCCTACGTTGCCTGTGGTTTCACCAGCCATAACCAACAGGCAAGAAACTTTGAGAAAATTTCTAGCGGCCTCTGTTTCATAGCACTGCTTATAGAAAGGCATTGCTGAGTAAGCTACCAGAAAAGCCACTAGATTTATATGAAATCAATATTGATTCAGGACTAAAATGAAACTCTTGGAGGAGAACACCTTGTAGGACTGGATTTTGATGTAAGAGTGTGGATATTCCTTGGTGTTATAGTCTAAATCAGCACTTGGTAAAGGTACTTGGAAATTGTGTGACGTACCACACTAGTACCAAGTGACTGTGGATTAAAAGCACCATTGAGTTCCATCAGTTTCCTGATTTACACATGTGAATTTAAATGATAATTTTTAAAGGAACATCATTGCTCCTTTCAGGGTGTTCTCCTAAATAAGGGAGTATTTCTTCTGTTCCCCTGTCACAGGTCATGGCAGAAGGACAGTTGCCGGGTGTTTTGATTCTGGATATAGGAGGAACTCATGGTGTGCTAGAAAACCTTGCAGCACTTTTGAAGAAACACTTTCACCTTATCACCATGAAGGAATTTCTTGGAAACAAAGAAGATATGAGCAAAAAAATCCGATCTATTTTCGTGTTTGAGTGCAGGCCAACTATTGACCGTGAGCTTCTAGAAAGCCTGCCTAATTTAAAGGTAATTGGAAACTCTGGGGTTGGAGTGGATCACTTAGACTTGAAAATGATCTCGAGCTTTGGTGTAAAAGTGACCAACACCCCACATGCCGTGGCAGACCCAACAGCAGACATAGGAATGGCCTTGATGCTGGCCTCTGCCAGAAGACTAGTCGAAGGTAATGTTTTAAATTTTCCTGGTCCTACTATGTCTTCCTAGCTACTTCTTTGGCATATCTCACTTTTGCTGTGACAGAGAGATGAATGATGTGTCTGAATCAACATTGAAAAAAAATTTTCAGAGGCCTTAACTTTCAGAGGCATCTACTTTTCCCATGTCCCACTTCTTTTAGGGCAACAATGACAAGAGTAAGGCTTTTGTCTAAACTACGCACTTGAAAGCCTTGTGATATCCTGTTTGGAATTATGCCTGTGGCTTAATTCTTCTCTGGCCGTTCACTGGGTGTGTTGTTTATAGCTGTAAAAACTGAATACAAAGTGCATCCAAACTGAATGTCACCACTTTCCATTTCCCTTTGAAAGAAGCATTAGGAGCTACAGGAAGATGCCGAGTATTAGTGGCCACATCTCCAACTCCAGAGTAGTAATTAGTGTAAATTCTTCTTTTTCCTGCCTCTGTGATGATTTTGTCAAAACCGATGGGTTGTATTTCCTGAAGAGCATCAGCATTATTTTGAAATAGATGATAATCCTTTTGACAAAGCTATTTCAAACTGTACCACCAGCATTAGTTTGTGTCCCTAAAAGCAGGTTCTTTCCCCACGTCCTTGCTACGCAATACCTTTCTGGGGAAGGAAGGTGTCAGTAGAGACTATCACGAGAAGCTGCCTCTGTCTTGTCATGGTCCAGTCACTGCTGCTCCACCCCTGACCATGAAATAACATCTCTTTCCTCATGATGTTTTCTCACTATTGCATCTTGTTGAACCTCAAGTTCTTTGTACAGAAGCTCGCAGAGACCCCTGGCTGAGCTGGAATTTGAAACCTTCGCCCCTACTCAAGCAGTGAGGTGGCTCTGGGTTGTGATCCAGGAGAGAAATGGTGAGATTTACCCTAGCTAAAAAAAAAGTGAAGTCAGTGCTTGCAGGGTGGTGTCAAAGAAGCTATTTTTGAACTTCCGAGAAAACACACCAGCTGTGGAAGAGCTAATTCCCCAAGGAGTCATTCCAGCACAGTACCAAGCCAGGATCCCACTGTGTTACTGGCTTCAGGCCTCGGTGCAGGAATTGACACCATCCCGGCCCTTCTGTAAACTGGTCAAAATTAACAAAGGTGTTTTGTAAGGGGTGCTCCGGAGCCCCACTGCTGTGATGGTGATAAACCTTTTCTTTCCCCCAAGCCTACGTTTATGGCTGATTTGTACCCATTCAGCATGTATTTACATGCAGGCTGCCAGATTGCGGTGTCTCCAGACACGAAGTGTTTTGCTGTTGACTGGCTGGGAGTGGAAGTAACCAGAGCGACACTTGGGATCATTGGGATGGGCAGCATTGGATACAAAGTGGCTCAGAGAGCCAGAGCCTTCAACATGAGGATCCTGTACCATAACAGAAACCGGAGGTAAAGACATCTGGTTTCTGCGTTTAATTGTCCACGGGCAGTGACGGAAGCCACAGCTCTGCTCCGTCCCCGGCCTTCCTATGCACTTGTGGCAGTTGTAAGCAGTGTGACAAGCACCAGCGTGCCGCCACTTCCTTACTTTGGCTCCCTCCTGCTCCCCTCAGGAAGCAGTTCCCCCTCACCTCCTGCACTTGCCCTGCCCTGGTTAGCCACTAGCAGTTTGGAACAAGGGCCGTGTAAGCATTCTGGAGATGTTGTCCAAGCAAACCAGGTCTTGTGCCCTCGTGGTGACCCCTGTCCTGTCAAGACTCCTCTTCAGGCTTCTGGTAGCATCCCTGTTCCTCCCAGCCAGTTTCCTCAGCCTAGCCAGATCACTCATCACACCAATGACAAAGGTCTTAATTTCTCATGGATTTGTAGTAGCTTCACTTCCTCTTAATTTCTTTTCAACCACAAGTCCTAACTGGCATGTCAGGCAAGGAAAGACTCCACAGGAATTGGTATGGACACAGGAGAGAAGAGTGGGGTCTGACTGCATCCCCAGCCTCCTAACCTGATATTGCCTGTGTGCTTTGCTTTCACACATACATCACTCTTCCAGTGTCCCACCACTCCTTTAGCCTCCTGCTCCCTCTAGCCCACATCCTTTCTGCATCCATTCCACCATCTGCGCCTATCAATGACTTATCCCTTATGTTGGCCTCAAACCTCTCAGTTTCTGTGCTGTTCTAGAACTCTTCTAGGGCTGATTGATTGTTAAACGCAGTTAGAAATATTTGTGTCAATTTGGGTGTGTGTGCATTTTTCCTTCAGAAGAAAGGAGGAGGAAGAGGCTGTTGGTGCCCACTACTGTGCAAAGATGGAAGACTTGCTGCAGCAATCTGACTTTGTTATGTTGGTTGTGAACCTGACTCCTGAGACTCACAAACTGATTGGGAAAAAGGAGCTGGGACTGATGAAACCCACAGCTACTCTTATAAACATCAGCCGAGGTAGGAGGACCTGAAATCACTGTTTGTGGCTCCACACTTAAGGTTGTGTTTTGTCTGATTGTGTTGACATTCCCCTCTCCAACCTCAGTCTGTGATACCCCTCTCTTGTTTGAGTCATGAAATAGCTGGCAGTCTACAAATGGGTGACTTATGTGGATCATACACTATGTCTTCAAAGGTCCTGTGGAAATTAGGGATGCTCAGCAGATGGTTCTCTTTAGCCTTATCCTAGAGAGAGCGGTTTTTAGTGGAAATAACTGAAAGGTTTATCATCAGTGAGGGAGAATGGGGTGCTAGGGAAAACATTAAGTAGCATTTGGAACAGCAATGTGGAAAGGAAGCCTCACATGGGATGACAGATCTGTTGGCACTGAACAAGCATGTGAGCGAGATTATCACTTCAGTAAACAAAGAGATAAAAGAGTGGAAAGTCTGCAGAGATTAAATGATTTTCTATAATAATACAGGAAGTGTCAAAATAAGGAAAAGACTGAAACTGGTCTCATCCCAGGAAAAGCCTTATGTAGTGACCATAATCATCCTATAATTAAAGATTAATAAATAAAATCTTTGGTTTGTTTGGTTAATGATTATTAGAAAGGCATTCTACTTTCTAACAAGATGACGATCCTCTAATTTTTTCACTTGACCCTGGAGATCTTCCCCCCCTTCTAGGTAAACACGTGTTCATTAACTCATCAAGGTATCAAGATTTCATTTCAATGCAGGTGCAGTTATTGATCAAGATGCATTGGTAGAAGCTCTCCAGAATAAGGTTATTAGGGCTGCAGCTCTGGACGTGATATACCCTGAGCCTTTGCCAAGGTAAAGAAACTTGTTTCCCATTCTGTTAATCTGAAATGTTTTAAACTGTGTTCAAAGTGCGCTCATAATCTTGATCTCCACGGGGAGACTAATTGTGTAAGGGCAAAACCTCAGCTTGTCTTGCACAATCATAAATAAACGACAAGTTATTCCCCTTTCCCGTATCTGTCGGTTCTTTGCCAGCCCTACTCCTGGGCCAGGCCACGAGTGAGACAGATGGAGAGGAAGAAGAAATGCGTAAGCAAGCATCCCACAGCTTTGTGCTTTGGTCTCAATGTGCCATTGCTATTTCCTCAGGTTCAGTTCTTCACAACTAGCATGGGATAGCAGCAGAGTAAGTTCCCTGTGTAATACATTGTGTTCTTTCTGTTTCTTCCAGAGATCATCCTTTATTAAACTTGAATAACGTCATCATAACCCCGCACATTGGAACCGCAACAGTCCAAGCCATCCGTATGATGGCAGAAGAAGCAATTGCAAACATGCTGGCTGTTCTCAATGGCCAACCCATTCCAAGTGAAGTATTTCCCAAATGATGAGTGCCAGATGATGCCACTAAATCTCCTGTGTACGGGAAGGCACTATTTCTTACCACTTTTAAGCAAAAAAAAAAGCAACTTGTTCCTGCACTGCTCATCGTGATGCTGCAAAACTGTCACCTCACTAGACTTGATCTGTTCTATTACTTACAGTTCTGAAAAATAAAGTGAAATTAATAAAGAGATTTGTTGCAAGATTTTAACTGAGCAGTTATGCGTTTTGATATCTTCAGTCTATTTCAATGAATACCCATCCTCTGTTCCCAGTTCTTGGTGCTACATAACGATAAGCAAGTGCACCAGGCAGTTTGTGTAACACTCTCAAATCTGTTGAAGATTAATGAGCATTGATTCCCTGAAGAAGTTTGACTGTATCCTGAAACACTTCTCAGCCAATATTGCAATATTCTATTTTTATATGAAAACACTGAAGAAATGTTCTTTGAAGTGATCATTAGAAAGATCACATTCTTTCTTATGTAAGAAGAGCCCTGTTTCATCTGCATGTTAAAGCAAAGCCAGTTGTTGAAAAAGTGTCTTTATTTTTCATGAGGGGATCCTTTGAAAAGGGATTTAGTTCCCCCATGCAGACAAAAATGATGCCTTTATCTTGACTGGCCATGAAAGAATGGTAGAATTATCATTGAAATCACATGGGTGAAGGCATAACCTAAGGCAAAATTAGTGATCAGTCCTGACTTGCAGCCCAGGGCCAAGCTTTTTCTTACATTCTCTTTCCTATTAGCAATCAACAAATTCAGGAAATTAGGTGAATTGGTTGTCACCTCCATAAAGTCAGGAAGCTTTTCCATTATTTTGCAATATGGTCAGGCTCCTGAAGGGATGGTAAAATGAAGTTCTAGTACAGGAGGTGCAGACAGGCCAAGAATTAGACATTCAGTTGGAAATAGTGAAATAATACAAACAGGGCAACAGAATTGCTACAGGATTGCTATTCTGAGACCTTCAGCCCTTGAACACTCTCCCCACAGCTCTTCCCAAAACTGCTATGGAAAATCAAAGGTAGCTATAAATAGTCTGTCAAAAACCCCTAAAATAACTGTCAATTCACAGACCCTCTGTGGACCAGATGGTCAGGGATTCTGGAAAAAAAACCCAAATAATTTAGTGTGCATATATCCATCTTGGAAAACACTTGCCTTAAGCATCTAGTATTTTGTTATTTTGTTAACTTAGGATAGGCTCAGGAAAAGGCTCGGCAGTCAAGGGTCTCTTCAGGACAGGAGGCTGCAAAAATCTCAGCAACGAAGCATTTAAAAATTAACCTGGTAACTCAAAGTTCATGATGAAGCTATGCAATTTATTTTCATGAAGTAGATTTGGTCCAACATTTTTCTGAACTACTTAGGATAATTTGTGATTTCAGGGTAGCAAAGGAGATTTATTGCACTATTTACTGCAGACTACTGATGGTCTGAAACTAAGTAATTAATGAGAAGTAAGTGTTGTGTTTTGAGCATGGTAGCAGCAATATGAAATCTTAAGAGATCACAAAGGACAGAACTTGTTCAGACTGATTATGTGAATACTTGTGTGTGTGTGTGTGTGTGGACACCTGTGTGTATGAGTATAATTGGTAGTATATTTAAAAGAGCTGCTTGCTCGTCTTGGTTTTCTTACCTTCCTATGTGGTTTATAGGATCTCTTGTCATAAATGTCATGAAACAGGACATGGCAGTGATTATTTTTTAAAATGTCTGAAAATAATAATATGTCTTCCTTCTGACACTTTGTGTCTTTCTTCTTTGTGCAGATATGGAAGGAGGAAAACTACCTTGGCTTTTGGTAAATGAAATTGGTGGCATGCGTGGGATACTGCATAGCCATGTGCCTTTCCTGAAGAAACATTTCCACCTCATCACCATGAAGGAATTTCTTGAAAACAAAAAGGATGTAGGTAAAAAGGTCCAAGCAATCTATTTGTGGTGGCACAAACCGGTCATCGACAAAGAGCTCCTCCAGAACCTGCCAAACTTGAAAGTGATTGCGAATTCGGGAGTGGGGATGGATCACCTGGATCTGAAGCTTGTAGCTAGCTTTGGTGTGAAGATGGCTAATGCTCCACGTGCTGTTTCCAGCAGCACAGCAGATACTGGGATGGCTTTGCTGCTAGCATCTGCTAGAAGACTAGTGGAAGGTAACATCTCAATTCTTTTGTGGCTTCTAAAAATCATACAATATTTACCTGCCATTAATTTGACTTTTCTGAGAGAAATTACCAATTGTGATTTTTAAAGAAGTCACACTTTTCTTTCCAAGGAGAGTGGCAGATGTGAAGAGGAAACCCAATATCTGGTCTTGTTCTCCATGTGACATTTTCAAACTCTGCATTGTTATTGGCATTAATTATTTTGATTGATGATGAGGGACAGGGCAATATTTTCACAAGTCTAAAGCAGTAAAAAAAATTTTGGAGACATTACATCAAAAGGCTTTTTCTGGTATGGTGAGAATAAATTGGAATATCATATATACATGTAGCAGGGAAAGATGATACATTAGGGAGTTACCTTGGAAATTACAAAATCACGTGTTTGTAACCACTAGAAGTGTGCTGTAGTAGCACAACAAGTCCAGACTCTTTTGCCTTGTTCCTCCGTGTTGGACTCCATTCATTTCTCATATTTATGTGTTTTTCTTGCAGTCCACAACATTTCAATTTCTCCAAGTATGGAGTACTGTGAAGCTGATATTCTGGGAGTTAAAGTTGCTGGAGCTACTCTGGGGATCATTGGCATGGGCAGCATTGGATATAAGATTGCTCTTAGAGCCAAAGCATTTGAAATGAACATTTTGTACCACAACAGAACACAGAGGTAAAGATATGTCTTGACCCTAATTGCAGCAGAAACTCTTCCAGATAGTCAGTATTTTCTTTTCAAGGAATTATGTCAGAAATATAGCAAAAAATGAGGGAATAGGGCCAAGATTAAAACAAAAGAAAAAAAAAAGAATGGTTGCCTTAAATCAGTCTTGTAAAGAGTTACCCAGGGATTAAACACATAGAAACTTAATTTAGGTTTTATATTAGAAATTTCAACGTTTCCTGCAGAAAAATAGAAATCAAGCTTATACTTTTTTTATTTGATCATTTTGTACTATAGTGACAACATAACTCTATTTGTTGTTCATTTTTTCCACATATTTTGAAGTTCAGGATGGATATTGTTGAAACAGTGGCTGAAAACTAGGAAACATATGCTTGGCACAATATGACTGAGAGCTGTTCTTGAGAAAACCTTGTTTCTTCTCAAGCCAGTAGGAATTTTAGGAAATATTTAACCGGATTTCACCCCTTATTTCTAGTCCCTCCTAGCTTGTGTATCTGGGAATGTGAACCTTCTTAGACATTCAGCACAGGGGCTCTTCAATTTAAAGTGAGCAAGACCCCCATGTACAACTCGAGTCCTTTGCAATCAGGCAAGGTGCAGATAATGAGCAGAATAAATATTTACTGCTATGAACTATGACCCACCCTGAGAAAGCTTTATTCCTCTGTGACTGAAGGGAGAAGATGCAGTGCTAGGATGTGGCTTTCAGGGATTTTGTCCATAAGCAGACTGCAGAAGGAGGGAGGGTCACTGCTTTAGCTAGCCCTAAGCAAATCACAAGGGTGAATGAGGCCAGAAATTTTTAGCCTGCTTGGCATTCCTGTTTCTTCAGAAAAACAGCTGAGCAAACTCACATTTTATAAAAAGTGCTCCTTAAGATCTTTCAGAACTTCTTCCCAAACCACAAAGAAAAGATTTAAAAGGAACTAATACCTTTATTCTTTTTTTTAATGTGTAGCATCATGAACTCCCTCTGTTTAATGTTTTTCAGTCTTTAAAGTAATATTTGTGTAAGAGTGCTGTGATGCATGATCAATGCAGAGTGCAGCAGAAATTTAAAAACCTACTTATTTTAAAGTACATTTACACTTCCAGCTCGTGTGCTGAATCAAGATGCACTCTGCTTGCTGCAAAACTGGCTGCAGTTCCAGTCTGTTCTTTTTCCACTTACTCTCTGGTTGCTGACGTGAAAAAAAACAGTGAAGTGCATTTGTTAGGAGACACATGGGTCAAAGTTACATTGAAGTTATTTTCTTAGTGTGACCTCTTTATTTCTAGATTAGGGAGGAGATAACTTAAAGCCCTTCTCTTGCAATCAGAAGCAGAAGATTGTACACAATGATCCCCTATCATTGCTTCTTTATTTCCCAAAGTTCAGACAGCTAAATTTACAAAGAACATGGGAAATGACAAGTATTCTTTTGTACTTTGAAAAGTAAAAACTAAAAATCTCTCTACTCTGCTAACTTTTTCTGCTGAACACTTTATTCTGTGAAAGTCCTGGAGCAGCCAGGAGCCTGGCAAAGAGCTGCCTTGATGATTTCACTCATAAAAAAATTAGTCTTACTGGGAGTGCCAACAGGATGAGGACCACTGCCATGCCCAGAGCTTGCATGGGTGAGTTCTGGTGAATACCATTCCTCTGGTTTGAGCAGTGGCTGCATCCTTTGAGGTGCACAGGGGATCCTGGAGAATGGACTGTGTGCTGCCATCTGCTTCAGTTCTCAGCCTTAGTTCATTTGCAGACTTCGTAAGAAGCCCTTGAGACCCTGCACTGGAGTGGCTGAGCGGCAGGCATGCAGTCGATCCTGTTCTGTAGGGCTTGAAGCCTTCCATAAAGATCTAAACACGCAGCTGAGAGTAAATTCACCTTTGTTCACCACATGTTTGCTATGTGGATGTGATAATCAGATCCTATAGTTCGTATACTGGTGACATCATTGAAGAAAATGTTTCCATGATTGAAATGCTTTTTTTACCCACTAGGAAAGCGCAAGAGGAGCAAGCTGTCGGTGCCATTTACTGCAAAAAGATAGACAGCTTGCTCCAGCAGGCAGATTTTGTGATGGTGGTAGTGAGCCTGACACCTCAGACACACAAGATGATCGGGAAAAGAGAGCTGGAGCTGATGAAACCCACAGCTACCCTCATTAACATCAGCCGAGGTACCATCCAGATCCATTGGCTGGCCTCACAATGTGGTCTAGCTCCTGCTGTGTTCCCCGCAGCACCGTGCTGCATCCAGCACAGCTGGTGCTCATGCCAAGGATGATCAGGCATGGCAGAAATTCCTCCCTCTCCCCTTCCCCCTTCCCTTCTCTCTGCGCCCTCTTCTCTTTACCTGCAAGGGGCACTCAGAGACACTCTTATTCCACACCAGGGGCAGTAGTTGACCAAGACGCGCTGGTGGCAGCTCTGCAGACTGGTGTTATCGGGGCCGCGGCTTTGGATGTCACCTCCCCAGAACCACTGCCCAGGTTGCCATCTCTGCTTATTTCTCGGGAAGGATGGGTGAGCCCTGCTGAGGCCGGAGGCATCCCTGCAGCAGGCGGGAAGCTGGCGGAGGCAGCCCCCCTGCCCCTGGCATGACTTTGGATAAAAGTGCCATGAATACGAATGGGATGCAGCCCGGATGTTGGGGCTGATAAGAGACCAAAGGGAAGCCTGGGAGCCAGGAAACAGCAGGAGGCAGGGAAAGCATTAAACCCAGTGCTTAGAATTACCCTATGAAGCTGCAGCAGTGCTTCGCTTGCAAATTGCTTTATTAGAAAGTGCAGCTTGGCAATTTTAATGGGTGGAAGCTGCTTGAGGCCTAAGATCTGCTGCATAGCCCCGAGGTGTCCTTCCCCACAGGCTTCTTTCCACAATACAGGGCTGAAGTACTGCGAACCTCTTGGGCCCAGAGACTGCTTAGCTTCTGTAAAAAGACCGCTCGACCAGGATGGTGCCTTTTGGAGTTAACTCTGCTGGCTGCATTTTGGGTTGGGGGGAGTTTGGTCTTGTTGTGCCTGTGTGCAAATAACTACAGCTCAGACTATTGTGTAGGGTGAATGTGTCAGGAGGGCTTAATCCTCTCTTCCGACATAGTTCAAATTGCTGCCTCAAATTGCTGCAGAAGTGTGTTTCTGGAGAAAAGAGCCACTATGAAGTCTTTGCATGTCCTATTACAGTCCGAAATTACTTCAGTATAGGTGGTCAGGTTCTCTGGGTCTAAGTGGGACTTGTAAAGTTGTAGCAAATTAACTTTAAATATCAGTGCAAAAACTAAAGTAAGACTCCCCTTTATTTAGGTGAACAACAGTAGTTAACGCTTTTTTCTTTTCTTCCAGAGATCATCCATTGTTAAAATTAAAGAACGTCGTTATAACACCTCACCTCGGCATTAAAACAGACAAGGCCAGCTACATGATAACAGAGGAAGCAGTTGAAAACATACTAGCAGCCCTGAACTGTCTCCCCCTACCCAGTGAAGTGCTCCCTAGCTGATGTGTGAAAGGATATCGCATGTCTTTTATTCTTCTTTTTCTCTCTCTTTTTATTCTCATCTTTCCCCTCCACATCAGCTCTAAAGATCTTTTTAAATACAAGAATGTCCATCCACCTCACTAAAGCTTGGAAGGAAACAGTTTGCCATCCTCTCAGTTGTGTTTATATACTTTCTGTTGTCTAATACAAGTTCAAAAGACAAATAAACCAACACACAAAGTGGCAGTGCTATGCCTTTTGTTATGTAGTGTGACTTTATGAATAGTATGATTATTTATCAGTAAAATGTATAGCAAAGTTGCCATTAAGTGCAGCCAAGACTTTGCCTGAAGCCTTATGCATCTTTACAGAGCCTTTGTCTTGCAGCTGGTTGCCATGGGTGCTTGCCAAAATACACTTCCTCCCATCAGTTTAATGTATGGTGATGTTACCAACTCTTGAAGCTCTGGGAGACAGGACATTGCAGCTTTTCAGGTGCAACAAGTTGGCTGTCAAGAATTTCAAGACTGCCCCAGGTAACCTCCCTGCTCTCTGAGGTAAAGGTGCCCAGTACACCTTTCATTGTCACCCATATAACCTTGAAAAAATAAATTACGTTTATTTAAAAATAAAAGGCTAAGCAATAAATTACAGAGCTGAAAAACAAGGTTACGATAAAATAGAAAAGAGAAAAAAACCCCTTTTCTTACATCAATATCCTAAAACTGCAAGAAAGGCACAAGGTTTTTGCACATGCAAATTTTCTCGAGAGGTGAAGAAACAAACAAAATCGGATACAGTACTTCACTTCTACTTAAACAATTGTACATGTTTGGCATTTGCTTGGAGTTTTACTGCTACCTCTGCAGATATTTCAAGAATCTGGGCTGATTAGTTTCCGAAGTGCTCCCTGCCAGTGGGGTGCTTTAGAGGGGAAAACACAGCTGCCTGTCAGTCACTGGAGGGATGAGTTGATTCACACACAATACATGCAGTCTCATGATTACTGAAAGTGGATCCAAAAATGCAGTGGCCACATGAGAAGAGAGATGACCTGTTATAGTTCATTCCATTGATTTAGGTTTTTTGAAATATTTTGATGTGCAGAAGGTACATGATCTGGAATAAAGTGCTGCTACAGAAGTCTACCGGGAAAGCTGGCCTTACCTACAGCAACCAGACAGGCAAGTGGTAACACTTAATGATGGTTTATAGTCACTGAAAACAAATGCATCACTTGGTTTGGCCTTGCCTGAAACAACAAGCTCGTGAATACAGATTTCCTGCATCAGCTTTTTTTGTCCTACAAGTCCTGCTCACATATAATACTGCCTTATAAAATATAATGTAGACATAGGAAATGTATGTCTTTATCCAGCTTCATGCTTAAGCTAGTCTGTACAACCCACCTGGGAGATGTATACGTTACATTATACAAAAGGCTTTTAGGGTAACGCAATACTTCAAAAGCCTAATCCTAAGAAACAACTATTATGCAAGCACCTTATTAACACTGCAGGCATCAGCTCACCCTGCAGGATTACATGGACACCAATGGCAATATTTAATGATGGGGATGAAGTCCACAGATTATGCAATACTTCTCTCTGCGGACCCACACACCTTACTCATTTCAGAGTGCTCTGTACAATTCTGGTGTATCAGATCCCTTTCTATAAGAGAAAACTTACAGCAAGGATGTACACACAACGTAATTCAGCTTAACACACTATAAAGTAGTCTACAAACTAAATCTACTTAGAACATGATAGTGCACTAGTGCAATTGACAACTTCTGTCACATACGATGCTACACAGATATACCTTCTGTAGAGATGTATCAGCTCCTGAACTATAGCTTGAAAATTGGATGTTCAAGTTGCACAAAACAGCTTTGAAACCATCTGATTCTCTCCACATCTAACCATGTAACACACCCATTTTCTTGACATTTGATATGTATATCCTGGATTTTTGCTTAGAGTAACATTCCTTTCACTGTTATTTTTTTGGCTCCTCTGACTAATTCCTCCTTCATTTTGTTCATTCAAATTTGTGAATTTGATATACAAAGGGAAAAATTACTGTGTTGCCCTTGCAAAGGTTTTTCTTTACCTTCAAGACTAAAATGTAGTAGGCCTCCTTCCTCAGTTCACTGGGAGAATGACTTGGGTCTATGAGAGGGACTTTACAAGGGTCCTTTGATCTCAGGTGAGCAGTAAGTTAAAAGCTGACTCATTACATCCTATCACCAAAGCAGTTTGGAAACTTCTGATGTCAAAGAGGTAATGTGTAATCATTTTATGTTTGTTGGGGTTTATTTTAAGGAATAAAATACAAGTAAATTTAACTAAGAATCCAGTTAATGTGCTGTAACTCCATTTTGCTAGTTAATTAATTTTTGCTTTAAAGTTTAACTGTCTGAACTTGAAATTCATGTAAGCAAGTGATACTCAAAAATCATCACCAAGATAACAAGAACAGTTTATGGTTTTGTGTAATTTATATGAATTGTTATTATATTTTATCTTTTTATTAGTAATTTTGTAGAGGATTGGTGTTAAACTTGACTGTCTTCATGTTCAGCATATCAAAATGTATTTGACAGAATTCAAGAAGATGGCATTTTGTAACCCATTCTTTTGAAAAGCACTGCAGTGGTCAGGACAGACACAGCAGCACCCTATGGCTGGTTATTCCATAGTGTGAAAGGAGAAAGATCCCTGGATGCCCACAGCAGTGGTGTGTCCTGGCTCCTGAGCTGCTCTCACCCCAGAAGCCAGGCATCCTCCCCAGTGGATTATGACCACCTGCACAGCAAAGGGCATCACTTCAGCCCAGCTTTTGTGAACTGAGAACTGAAGCTGTACTTCCCAGTCCCTATCACCCGGTATGGAGATCAAGGGAGGTGATTCTTCCCCTCTACTCTGCTCTTGTGGGATCCCACCTGGAATGTTGCATCCAGCCCTGGGGTCCTCAGCACAAGAAAGATATGGACCTATTGAAGTGGGTCCAGAGAAGGCCACTAAGTTATCACAGAACTGAAGCACCTCTGATATGAAGACAGAATGGGAGAGTTGGAGTTGTTCAGCCTGGAGAAGAGAAGGCTCCAAGGAGACCTTATAGCAACCTTACAGTACCTAAAGGGGGACTACAAGAGAGCTGGAAAGGGACTCTTCGCAAGTAGTGATAGGACAAGGGGAATGGCCTTAAATTGAAGGAGAGTATGTTTAGATTAGGCAGTAGAATGGAGAAGATTAGGAAGAAATTCTCCTCTTTGAGGATGATGAAGCACTGAACAGGTTGCCCAGAGAAGTTGTGGATGCCCCATCCCTACCAGTGTTCAAGACCAGGCTGGATGGGGCTCTGAGCAACCTGGTCTAGTGAAAGGTGTCCCTGCCCATGTCAGGGGGTTTGGAAATAGATGGGCTTTAAGTTCCATTCCAACTGAAACCATTCTGTGATTCTATGATACAGACCAAGTAGCCTTGTCAGAAAAATTCTCACACATTTCTCTGCTGAAATTGGCACGGGACTACCTGTAGCTGGGATAACATCTGAAGCGTCCGAGCACCTGAGCCTGCCCCAGTTGCTTAGCTCTCAAAGAGAGTTTTTGAGGGTATTCCTAGAATCATACAGGTTGGAAAAGACTTTCATGTGTGCAGTGAGAGCTGTCACTGGTGTCTGTCAGTCAGAGACAGCTCTTCATCTTATGTTAACTCACGTGCACATAGTGTAATGACCAGCAGAAAGACCAGACCACGTCCGATCTTCAGAGACAATACAGAAAAAACAGTGTGCAGGACGTTAATGCAAAATCCCCATTATACCGAAATCACGAACAGTACAGCACAGAAACACTTCTACAAAAACACACAATCACTCGTGAGCTCCCGTGGCTCTCTCCCGGCTCCCCGAGGGATTGGGGTGCGCGTCCCGTGCCCTGGCGCCGCCTCTCCTCCGCACTGGCCCCGGGGCGGCCAGGGCGGAGTGCGGCGGCCGGGCAGTGCCCACCTCAGCGGCCGGTCCCGCTCCGCCCCGCGGTGCGACTGGGGCGGCCGGGGCGGCGGGCGCGGCCGGCGGGGTGAGTGCGAGCGGCACCGCGGGACCCCCGCAGGGCGCCGGGACCGCCTCTGCCGGGCGGGGACAGGGCCCCGGCCTCGAGGCCCCCGAGCCCCACGGGGGGGTGGCACCGTGGGTAGCACCGGGCGTGCGGGGCACGGGGGCTCCCGCGGTGCTGCGCGCCCCGCCCGGACTGGGAGCGGGAGGGATCTCGCCCGTTCTCAGCCTCCCTTCAGGGCCGGACAGAGCCCTGCGGCCGCCACTCCAGCTCCCTCCCATCTTTAGTCCCAGGCGTAGGCCCGCCGGGACAGCGGCAAACGCCTCCAGCCAGGGCTCAGCCCGCCCTGGGCGGGGAGGACTCCCCCGACACCGCGCTCCGGGGGCGGTCGGGGGAGAGAAGGGGGAGCCGGGCCGGCGCTGCGGGAGCGGTGCGGGAGCATTGCCTCGGGCTGAGGGGCGGCGTGCGGGGCTCTCGGCTTTAACCAGAGATCACAGCCTTGGGTTCTTTCCAGTGTCAGCAGGTGAAGAGTTGGCAAAGCACTGAAGGAGACCGAAGAAAGGGTAAACTTATGTTCATGGGTAACTCCAAAGTTCATAGTTGACAAATAATAGCTCTGTTACATTAAATGAGATTTTTACTGAGATAATCTCATCAATGATAATTGCTTAATATAGTTGCAGAAGTGGCAGAACTTGCAGTTCTAAAAGATACCCCTCCACTCATATGGCCACATTCTTAAATTATCAAGACTTTGGCTTTGATGTTGAATATTGAACATTGAACAGGAGTAACATCTGGTCATTCATTTGTTTAAGTGTTAGCATAGTTGGTATACCAGAAATGATGTTTTCATTTCTTATTAATGAGGTTATATAGAAATTGAACATCCTTCTGAATAACACTGGGAGAACCCAAAAAAGTTCTGCATATGGGAGTGGTTATCTTTAGCACACTCTTTCATCAAGTGGGAAAACAGCTTGTAATTGAGCCAATCGATTCCTGGTTTTTAGGAAAAAGGGTATAATGGGTCACTTCAGACCATGTCCTTTTGGTTCTCTTTGCATTTGTAGGGCATGGAGGGTCAGGAACTGCCTTATGTGCTAGTTGACTGTATAGGAGAGAGGTATGGAGTATATGAAGACCATGTTGGATTTCTGAAGAAATGTTTTCATCTCATCACCATGAAAGAATATCTTGAAAACAAGACATTTCTCAGCAAAAAGATCAGAGCTATCTATATGTGGTATCACAAACCAGCTATTACTGAAGAGCTTCTCCAGAGCTTGCCTAACTTGAAGGTAGTTGCAAGTTCTGGAGTGGGAATAGATCACTTGGACCTGAAACTCCTCGCCAGCTATGGTGTGAAGGTGGCCAATACTCCATTTATTGTTTCCACTGACACTGCAGACTTGGGGATGGCTTTGATGCTGGCATCTTCCAGGAGACTTGTGGAAGGTAATAACTGAAATGGTCTTAGTCTTTTCATAGAAAAGATGACTTTAAAACATGCAGAAAATGTGTGCTGATGCAAAATTAAGCTTAAAACTAGAAATATGGAAAATAGGGGGAAAGGAAGAAGTTTAAACAAATCTGTCTTGTTGACAATAACTTGCATTCCATTTCCAAACCAGCAAATTGGCAAGGTAGAGCTGTTCCTTCTTCGGACAGCCCTAAATTCAGGCCTCTTCTCCCTCAGCCCACAGCCAGTTATTTATTGTACTTGTTCATTGCAGTCTTGCTTTTCAATTTATAATAAAAGGGGATTAAAATAATGTATTTTCAAGGAGGCTTGAAGCCTGTCTTTGCCAAGCTGCCATGTATCTGAGTCATTACAAACAAGCTGTCCAGAAATCTGCCCACCATGCTCTGTGTTTCTTTTTTCTGCCAACCTTGGTGTATCTGCAAGGTAGCTGGGAACCGGATGGCCTTACTGCTGCTTTGGCCTTACCTTCCTTGCCTCCTTGCCAGCCCAAGAGAGGCTGGGTGTGTTTCTCTCCTGAGCAAGAAACCAGTGTCAGCAGTTATGTGTACAGTGCGGCATTACTCACTTCTTGTCCAGAAACACGATGACAATGTATTTCTGCTCCTGTGCTTCTCCCTTGTCCATCGATAAAAAGTAGGGGGAAAAAAAAGTAACCAGATACTGGAATATCCCTTACATGACATAATTCTTCTTTTCCTCTTCCAAGGCCATGAGATGGCAGTCTCCCCTGACACAGAGTATTTCCCTGCTGACTGGCTGGGGGTTGAAGTTTCTGGAGCGACCCTGGGGATCGTGGGAATGGGCACCATTGGTTACAAAGTGGCTGAAAGAGCCAAAGCCTTTGAAATGAAGATTTTGTACCACAACAGAAATCAGAGGTAAAGCTGGTTGCAGCTCCATGGCAACTCTATTTTGTCGCTGCTTTTATGTGTTATTTGTACTTTCACTGTGCTTTCACTTTTTACCGCGCTCTTTATTTTAAGTGGCAAAGTACATACAGTTGTTTCAAGATGGTCATTAATTTCCCAATTTATACAGAAAGAAAGTCAGGAAGGAAAGGAAGAGATATATCTCACTGTTCTCCCTGTTAGTTGGGGCTCCCGAGTTCTTCCTGCCATGGTGGTGACATTGCAATGGACTGAGGAAAGGAGAAAACTGGGAGGACTTAACTCCTGTGACTTAGATGAGGCAGGGATTCAGGCGGAGGCATCTCACCCTTCCAAAGCCACATGACAATAAAGGGCTGGACTTGCCAGTCTTTTTGCTGTCTTCTAGATGAGGTGTACGTGCCCTGTGCCCCTGTGCTCCCATCAGGCAAATTCCATTCTTTTCTTTTGTGGGAATTTGATGAGAGCGAGCCAACCTCATCCTGATACAGATCGAGTGCACCAGCAGGTCCTGCAGCGTGTGGTTTCAGTGAATCAGCACTGATGCACAGGGCCATCAGGCTGTTGCTGACATAGCTTTGGGAAGATTTAACCCCTTCCCTGTCTTGTGTGTTTCCTCAGTAATTTTCACATGACTTACTTAAATTACTTGATTTTCACAAGACATCAGTCTTGCTTTTGGGTAGCAAAAGAATCCCCATTATAAGCAGAAATTGTGACACAAATGCATTTGGTTTGTCATTTATTCAGTGCATTGACGTGATACCCATTTCTTACTTTCCAACCCCACAGGTGTAGTACTGCACATTTGTGTACCGTTCACTTGGTATTGTGGGAAATAGCTTGACCTTTGTCTTTACTGAGTTTCAGGCAACCAGCTAACTGCTTTGCACTATGCAGCAAAGATAACAATAAAGAAACATTTTCTCTGCTGGTGATTTGATATTTCCCTTGTTTCTTGCTACTGCACTTTAATGTTGGGATTTTCCCCTCAGAAAAAAGGAAGAAGAAAGTGCCGTTGGAGCTGTTTACTGTAAGAAGATAGATGATTTGCTCCAGCAGTCAGATTTTGTGTTGCTGGCTGTGAACCTAACTCCACAGACACGCAAACTGATTGGGAAGAGGGAGCTGGAGCTGATGAAACCCACTGCTACTCTTATTAATATCAGCAGAGGTAAGGTGCAGAATAAACAAAACAGCATTAAGGTTTGCTGGCATGACAAGTCCTGAGAAAACCTCTAATATAGTCTGTCCCTCGGAATTTTTCCATAAATTTTCTGATTACTAGTTTCTTTAGACACCTGTGGTCATATCTCAGTAAAACATTTAAGTGTTCCCATAATAATGAGAAAGTAGGTCTCTGAAATGTTAGTGAGCTTGGAGTGTTAGAAGCCCATGTGTATTTATCTATCTCCTACTTAAGCCTTTCATTTATTTAATGCAGTGTTGTTGCTAACATACATTAGGGTGGCACAGCCTACTCTGAAGCCTGGCGCTCTGTTTCATGCTGCTAATTCCCTGATGCACGGACCCAAGCGTCCCACTCCCGCTCCACCACGCTGCTGCTGCTTCTGCACTGCAACCATGGCCTGCCCTGCTGTTTGCCTGACCACTGCGCCCAAAAGAATGCCGAGAGGACAGTAAGGAACATGAAAATAAATATATCCTTCTTACTGTAACCCAGGTCTGGTAGTAGATCAGGATGCTTTGGTGGAAGCCCTTCAAAACAAAGTTATTAAGGCAGCTGCTCTGGATGTGACATATCCTGAACCTTTGCCAAGGTAAGACATGTATTTAAGTTAAATATAAAAGGGTGTATGTGTGATGTTCAAACTGAGTAAAATTTTGTGAGCATGTGAGAAGTTGCATCATTTTGTTAGTAGGAGTACATGAGGTATGTGCACTAGTCCTGCTGAAACCACGTCCCTAATCCTTCTGTCCCAGCCAAATAAAATTCACACTCATTCATTTGGAGGATTTGTTGCATAAAGCCCCACCAAGCTAGGCAGCACTTTGAACTCCTCTGAATATGCTTGGGTCATGCAATTAGGTTTTGGTTTGTTTTTAATTATTATTTTACATATTTCCCTGGCTGCCTGCAGGTGATGAAATAACTGATGAATATGCTGTGAGTGACTAGCTGAGCATTTCTTTTCCTCTCTCAGGGATCACCCCTTGTTAAAGCTGAAGAATGTTATAATAACTCCTCACATCGGAAGTGCCACCAAGAAGACACGCTGGGTTATGATGGAGGAAATGGCAGAAAGCATAGAGGCAGGCCTGGCGGGTCTTCCTGTCCCTCGTGAGGTGCTGCTCTAAAGCACCTTGCACTTAGGATTAATGCTATCAGTGCAGAAACAGTTGATCACTTTTTGTGTAATTATCCCACAGTATTATACAGAAAAAATATATAAAGCACAGGTTTAATTTATTTAAATACCCAACAGCGATTCTGTGTGGAAAACTGCAGTGTTTTGTCTTGATCTTCAATGTAAAACTCCAGAGCCCAGAGTCTTGCCTCAGTGTCACTTACTTTCCTCGCATCCCCTTACATTGACCACCGATGCAGCAGCGAATTGAAGGACATGTAACTCGTGTATTAGAGGAACCGCCTGGCACACCCACAAGCGCAGCCGGGATGTCGGAGCGGCTCCTCCCGCCTCTCCGGCAGCAGTCCCGACCCTTGAGTGCGTGTTCCCTCCCCGGGCCGAAGCGCTGAGCCTGTGCACAGGCTCTGCGTGTATGCGAGCCCTGCCCAGCCTGAGGGCGGCTCGGCCTCTTCCTCCTTCCCTCTCTCCTTCCCTCTCTCCGGGACCGGCCGGGACATCCCCAGCCGGCGGCCCGGGCCTCCGTGCCGACAGGGGGAGCTGCAGCCAGAGCCTGAGCCACAGCCGGAGCCGCAGCCGGAGCTGAGGCGGGAGCGTGCCGTGCCGTGCCGTGCCGTGGGCCAGGGCAGCAATGTGGGGCGCCCGGGGGGCCGCGGTGCCGCGGTGGTGCCGGGCCCTGCGCAGCTCCGCCGCCCTGGGAGGCCCCAGGAACCTGCTGCGGAAAATGCTCCGCAATAATAAGTAGGAGCGGGGCCGGCGGGAGCGGGGCCCTCCCGGGGTGCGGGGCCCTGGCGGGG
>VWZW01005875.1:2388613-2412885 GCA_013397115.1 Edolisoma coerulescens
GCCGCTCCCGCGGCCCCGGTAGCCCGGAGGAGAGACAGACATCGACCCCAGGCCGCCGATCTCAGCTGGTCGGCAGCGGCTGAACGTGAACCCAGGTGGCCAAGAAGGCCACTGGCCCTGGCCTGTATCAGCAATAGTGTGTCCTGCAGGACCAGGGCAGTGATTGTCCTTCCGTGCTCGGCACTGGTGAGGCCACACCTCGAGTGCTGTGTCCAATTCTGGGCCCCCTCAGTACAGGAAAAACATTGAGGTGCTGGAGCGTGTCCAGAGAAGGGCAACGGTGAAGGGTCTGGAGCACAAGTCCTGTGAGGAGCAGCTGAGGGAGCTGGGGATGTTTAGTCTGGAGAAAAGGAGGCTCGGAGGTGACCTTATCACTCTCTACAACTGCCTGAAAGGAGGTCGTAGCCAAGAAGGGGGTCGGTCTCTTCTCCCAGGTAACAAGTGACAGGACAAGAGGAAATGGCCTCAAGTTGCACTAAGGGAGATTTGGATTGGATATTGGGAAAAATTTCTTCACTGAAAGGGAAGAATGGTCAAGCTATGGAACAAGATCCCCAGGAAAGTGGTGTAATCACTGTTCCTGGAAGTGTTCAGAAAATGTGTAGAAGTGGTGCTTAGAGATATGGTTTAGTGCTGGACTTGGCAGTGGTCGGTTAATAGTGGGACTTGATGGTCTTGGCCATATTTTCCAACCTTAATGTTTCTATGAATCTAAAGAAACCTCAGAGCTGTTCTTTTCCACCCCCTTGCCGTCTATGTGCAGCTTCAGCTGTGGATGGGAAGCATTGTTTTCCACACCCCTGCTGTGGGGAGAGCTACTTGCATGAAAACCTGGGTGTTGTGATGTGCTTTCAGGCAGGTGGAATATTAATTACACAGGGAATCCTTTCCTGCTGAAAGATAAGGCTGACTCCCTTTCCTTTTCCCAAAAGAAAGAAGTTCTGGTATGACAGCCCTACCCTGGGATCACAAACGGTAAGTGCAAGCTCTTAAGGCAATGTGTTTATTTGTGCCAGGAGGAACAGACTTGTGTTTCTGCCATTGATTCTAACTTTCAAGCATTTTCTGATGGAGAAATAGCAGGATTTTGAGAACAAACAGTAGGGCTCCAGTTTGACTGTGACAGGATTGCCATGGCTCCCCATGGCTGTTTCCTCTTCTGTACTGATCTTTCATCTTTGCCAGCATCAACGCGCTCTTGCACACTCCTGAGTACTGATTCAGATTAAAACTTCTATGAACTTAGTTTAATGAAAAAAATTTTTAATGTTTGTTTTTTCAAACAAGCAAAGCTTTTCAGTCAATACATGCTGTATTTGAGAAAACATCTATGGAGCTTCATAACTTGCTACAAAATACAAAAGGAACTTTAGAAACTTTGACTGTAGTACACGAATGTCAAAGATTTTGTGAACAGAAGTATTCTTTATTGAAACACTTGATACATAGGACCTATATAAAGCCATCACAGCTGCAATAATGAAATAAGAGCATACTTAATAAAGTGCACAAAACTATATATAGTTGCCTAGTACAAGTGTGTAACTACTGTTTAATGTGTTGTTTGTTTCTTTTTAAAGTTGTATAAACCAACCAAGTTGGACTTTTTAATGAAAAATGACCTGACAAAAATGAGAAAAGAAGATAACACGCGCTGCAGAGTCTTGAATGGTCTTATTCATAAAGCTGTGTTAGAGATGGCGACTACCTGTGAAGTCAGTCAAGAATTTTATGATCTCAAGCTGGAAATCTGCAAGGCGAGTGCCAAAGCTACAGCTTGCGCTGAGCCACTGTGATTAGGTTGTGAGGATGGCGTGGACCAGCCAAAGGAGCTCCCCTGGGTGTTGTGATGTGGAGTTTTACTGCATTGCTTCTGATGTGGCAGAGTGCAGCAAGATCAGGCTCTGGAATACACAGTAGGAGAGCTTTGCCACTGTTGTACCTGGCTTAGGAGACCTTTGCCACTCTAATGCAAATGCAACTTAGGCCAATTAAATGGTGATTCTCCTGGTATGACTTTTTTTTTCTGTTACTCAGACATAAACTCTTTGCTTTGCCCTTTCAGAAGGAGGAGCTTGGTTTTACCAACATAAGTGTATCTTTCCAAGAGTCTTTTCTTCTTTCAGCTGTGTGAGAGTTGTCACCTCCTTGTGTCACTCACCAGCAACATTAAAGGCAGAAGACCTAAGTGATGCATTAAGAGATTAGTTAAAAAAAAAGGGCAAGCCTAAGGAAATGTCATTGTCAAGCAAGATCCAAGAAAGAATTGAGATTTGTATGTAATTGTAGCTAGTGGTGTCATAATTTGTGGATTTGAAAGGGATGTTAGAGCTCTGATACAGGAACTAAGTCAGTCTCCACATTCTTGTTCATTGTCTGTAGTTTTTATCTTCTACATTTGCTGTTCTGTAAAGATTAAATCATACCAGTGTTTGGCTTAAAAGCTTGGTGGACTCAGCTTTGATATTAGAAGCATGGAAAAAAAATGGTACCTCGTAGCTGCATCTATGACAAAAGGTTTGTCATTCATGACTGAAATAGGTGATTTTGCCAGCTGAATTCATTCTGTTGTCAGACAAGTGTTCAAAATTACATGGGCAAGATGAGTTTTGGCTCTGTATGTGCAATATCCTTCACAGAGTATTTCTGTCTGTCTAGGGCTTTGAGGATTGCTTGTCTCAGATCCTGTGTCTGCATGTAAAAATGCTGGCTGGTGTGGGCAAGACACACTGCGTTCAGGAGGCATTGCTGTAAATTAAACAACTTCCAACATGAGAGAGGGAAAGAAATGGCCTTCTTCCCAATACAATACAGATTTTATAGCTGCACAGTATTTGTGCTGCACTGGGACATGACTGGGCATACATCAGTCCTGATTTACTCATGAACTGATTCTGGTCTGATATCATTACTTCTGTTTTCAAAAGAAATTTTCGAATAGGCTTTCTGCAATCCATCAGAGACTTCATTGTATATGAAGTGTGTGTGTATATATATCATTTTAAAGACAGATTTGCCTTTTTTATAGGTGTCCCTGTCATCCAACTTTTCAGCATGCCGTGTATACTGGAACCCTGCTTCCACTATGGAGAAGGAAAGTTATGTAGAAAGTGTGCTGCGAAAGAGCGCTCCACGTATACGGTACTGCTGTGGGATAGACAGGCCACTTCCTGAATCCAGAGCCATTTCTTAAGTACCATTTCTTAAGTATTTCTGACAATCTAGACCTGACCTACTGGGATGCCTTAGGTTTTTACATACTTGGAGTAGAGCATCTCCCGTGATGAGCCTCACAGGGAAGGGTGGCTGTGTCAGACCAGCTGTGTGATCTTTTTCTGGAGCACAGCTGGCTTATTTGGCTTCTGTGCTTTCCCAGGGCTGGAGTGGGCTGAACAGAAAGCAAGAGGAGTGTGGGTGAGGTTTCACTCCCGTGTCCTGGTGGTGGTGGCTGGACAGGCTGTGTGGGACAGTAGCCCAGAACGGGATGCTGCACAAAGAACTGGCAACTACAAGGATCTGCTTGCAGATTCACTGGGCAATTCTGATTGCTAAGAATGATTTGGGCCTCCAGAAGGGATGACTGAAATTATTACAGAAATTCTTCACAATACTGATGCTGAAAAACCCCACAAAATTCAGAATGCTACCACGTATTGTGATGCTTTTGCCCATTTTCCCAACAGAGTCCAGTGAGTTTTCAGGGTATCGTTGAGATTTTTGTCTCTTCCTCCCTTTCCTTGGCTTTTCCTCTGCTATCCAGCCAGTCTGTTGGAAGTTCAGGACTTCACCCATGTGGAAGGTGGTGTAGAAGCATACTTGTAAAGCCATTTCCTTTCCCCCTGTTTCCCTAAGCTGTGTAATTCCTGCTCCAGCATAATGGTCTATTTTACTCCACAGCTTCCACTCTTTAAGAAGGGAAGTTGCTGGCTGGAAAGAAGACAAGGGGAGCCCTGTCAGTCCTTCCTGCAGCTAGCATGTAGGATAAGTTGTGCTGCCCTGCTCTAAGGGCTCTATCCCCCACTGCTCTTACCCGTAGAGTGGGGATAAGGACACCAAATGAAGTGGGGAAAGACCTGTGCCAGCCTATGCATATAGATACAGACAAACCTAATATCATCAATACTCAGCTGGACCTGCAGCCTGTAGTTTTTGTATGCTATGCATTCAGAGTTGGGGTTCTGCAGTGATGTATTGCTTAGCACTAACCCAAATAGCTCCCCATCAGACTGAAAGTTTTGCAAGGCATGTCTTTAAATGTACAGGACTGCTGGATTTAATTGAACACCTTTTATTTGTCCTGGAGATGCTATACTGATACTCACACTGGTGAATGCTGTATTTTTACCAGGTATCTTCTGAAGAGTCAGCAGATTGTAGGAAACGTACCCCCAGTAGTATTTATAAAAGACAAAGAAGCAGCAGCTGTAAAAGAGGTAATTCTAATCTTTGACTCAATGTGCAAATATAGTGACTTAGGAGAGAGCTGATTGTTTAGTTGCTCTACCAATTTACATTAAAAATCACTCTTTCTCTATAGTTGCAAAGCATTTTAACAAACAATCTTGAATAAGATTGATGCCTATATAATATGTAGAAGAATTGTAGGCCATATCATTAGGCCAGTGAAGAAATTTTGAAAAATTAAATTACCATTTTATGAAATAATATAGGGTTGCCTGGTGTATATGGTTATAGAAATGAGGTTAGAGGAGCTGTTTTCCACATTTTAAATGTTATGTATTTCTAAGATTCAATTGAATAACCAGTGATTTTTTTATTTTTATTTTTTTCCCCATATCTTTTCCCATTTGTGAATTGTTAAAATGTTTCTAGGGAAGTGCAAATCTTTGCATAGGGGATGTAGGCTTACTCATACTACATTTTTCTCCTTCACTTTTAAAATTATCTTTACTATTTCATGTTTCCTCTCAAGGTGTTGATAGTTTTAAGTAGTTGACATATTACTAGAATAATGATGTTTCCTAGGAATTTGCTGTTATTGGGACTGTGAAGTGAGATCTTGTTACGATCCAGTTATTATTAAGGTTCTTTAGAAATTCCTCTGCCCGAATTAAGGTGCAAACAAGACCATATGCCAGTGACAATAGTATGGGTTTTATTGTATAGTAAATATGAGAGAAAGAAAAGGGAAAAAGAAGAGAGAGAAATAGGAAAATATGTGGGGGGGACAGAAGGAAGGTGACGGGGACAAAATAAGGAAAATATCACCACTCTGTGGATCCCAGTGATGTTCCGTTGATCCTCTCCAGCTGGTCTTCTTGGTGGTGAAGGTCCCCCCAGAGAAGGCATAGAATCCGATGGGTTAATATATGCTCAGGTTAGGTAGGAATGTCCGGGCATGTCCCCCTGGGGGAAGTGGGGCAGTCTCTTGCAGCAGACTCTGAATCTGTTGCATCGCATGCAGTCCTGTGGTGCAAGGCCCAGCGCTACGCCACGCACCCAAAACCTCCTCCTCCTCCCCCCCTCGGCTGGGGGGAAGTCTGTGTAAACCTGGCTTCTGTGAGCTGTGCTCTCCCCCACCCCAAACTCAGCATAGCTGGTGACTTTGGCCTTCTGTGGATGGATACCTTTCCCTCAGCCTGAGATGACTGAACAATAGGTTTCCCTTTATCTAATCAGCAGTTTGATTGTCAGTCCGAAGTCCTGGTCTTCAGGGAGGCTTCTTGGGTTGTAGCTTCTTTATAATGCATAAAACTTTATATCAATGTTTGAGGCATGAACTGTTTTCAGTGTCTGACAGATCTCTAAAACAGTGAGATTTCCAGAAGAGAAAGATGACACCAATGAGTAGAATGTGATGAGAAATGTCTCTTCATCCTCAAGCTGTTGATGTGAACAGGAGTTGAAAAGAACATGTTCATGTTTCTCTGCCTGAAGTGCCTTATTATTTATAATAGGGTTACTGTTACAGCCAATTACTGTTAGAGACTTATGGGCTCCTGCAGTGTGCATGAGCAGACCTGGAAGGGATAAAAAGAATTTCAGATTCTCTAGATATGCAATGAAGTGCTTGAACTTTCTGTGGTCAGAAAAATTCTGAGTTTCACAGAAGACAAGTAAAAACCCTCTTTATATCACTTCTGTCAGGGAATGGCACTGGGAAGCAGATAGATGGATCATTTTCTCCCACTTCATGGTTCGTCAGATTTATGTCAATCACAGATTCAAATAACTTGCTGAACTTGGTTTTTAAGTATTGTAAGTAAGGGAAAAACATCCGATTAAACTCCTGGAATAATACAATGAATTAGAAAGGAATTAATGTAAAGAAAAGCTGAAATAAAATTTCAAATGAGAGAATTTTCACAATTATGTATAGTCTGTAAGCACTGCATGTAATAGATTTGTAGCATTTACTGGTTAGATGCTGTGTTAAAAGGGATTTTGGAATTCCATAGTTACATATAAGAGAAATGCAAACTTGCAGCAAGGGAGAAGAGGTGAAAAAAATCTCAGTGTAAGGATGCTATGAAAAAGGATTTGCAAGACTGAGGTAAGAATGAATAAACAAAAAATTATGTTTGTAAGGTAATCCCTAGCCAAGGGTTCATAATGCACATAAGGCAAAAAACTTTGTAGGAATCTCTGGATCTATTACACTGACAAAAACATCCCAGGCAAGAAGTATAAGCAGTTCCATGTAAATGAAGGAAAAGGCTGTTTTGAAGTGGTTTTGCTAAATATTCCAAATATAGAAGAGAACATATTTGCTATTAGATACTTGTCTGTTTGTGAACAAAGTAGATTTAAACAGGAGCCTTAATATGTGTTGCCTTCATGTGTTTGCAGGTCGAGGACTTACTGGCAATTGCTGATTTTGGACCTCCAGAAGAAGAAGAAACATCTCAAAATGATTCAAGGTGGGTCTTTTTGATTCAGAATTGTACAGGTGTCCATTTTCATCTCTGTTGGCCAACTTAAATTTGGTATTATTTGGCATAAGAGAAAGTATATTTTAATTAGATGTGTACATTGTTACTTGCAGACCCGATACTTGTTATGGTATTAATATCTTAATTTTTATGAGAGAAATATATGTAGGATTTCTAAGATTTCAAGACTTGATGTGTTTATGATAATCAAAATTTTAAAAATGCTCTGCAGCAGTAATATTTGTTTCTTTCTGGTAATTGTCTGATGAGGATGCAAAACACATTTACTAGTAGTGCTCTACTTGTCCACCTCTTTCTGATACAAGTTTGGTTTGTTATACATGGATTGCCAGTTTACTGATAAATCCCCTTAAGTTAATTTAACATTCTTCTGTGAGGGATTTTTGGCTGCTGAGAGAGAGGGCTGAACAACCTATTGAAATGGTGGCTCTGTGGATTGGATGCTCTCAAAGCCAACAGCCTTTGCACTTGCGTGCTGCAGTCTGTTGGTAGAAATGCCTTCTGTGCCTCAGCATCTCTCAGGATGGTTCATCAGGTGCGAATCAGAAATAGCTTCCTGTGGGAAGTCATTGCTGTGACAGATTTCCCAAAGGGCACCTAACATCTTCCTCTGTATCTTGGGGAAATAGTCAAGTCCAGCATAAGGTGTCACATTGCTCTGATGTGTTTTGGGCACAGGCTGCTGCTTCTCATTTCTTGGAGGAGCTGGAAGAAGTCTTGAGTTCCTTGGGGCTTGCAGGTCCAGTGCTCACCTGTGTACATTTTTCCCAGAGACAAGCAGTTTCATCTGGCATGTTGCTGCTTTATTGGCTTTCTCCCATTAAATCTGTTGACACAGACTGTCCTTGGACACATCATGTGGTGGTCTCCCTTCATAATGTAGGGAACACAGGGCATTAGTAAAGTCAAACTGAAAAGTCCAGTTTATTTCTGTGCTATTCAAGTTGTCAAAAATAGCATTATTTCTCAAAATATATGCAGGGAAAAAACCCAAACCAATGCTTGTTTTCTTTCCCACAGTAAACTCTTGCCTTCAACAACTCAATCTTCAGATTTACCCATGCGGCCTAATCTATTCGGTATTGATCATGAACTGCTGAATAAACAGATAATGAACTATAAAAAAATGAAAGTGTCAAGACATATAGAAAACATTGCCTGGACAGAGAAGCAGGAGCAGCAGCTTTCTAGGATTCGAAAGAAAATGAAAAAGAGAAAAACAAGGAATCCTCCTGACAATGATGACGTTACACCACAGAAACACTTACTGGACAGACACAAAGCTGATTACTGGGATGATAACACTGAATCAGCCTCAGACTATGAGCTGCACGATGAATTACAGGAAGAGGTGAATGAGTTGGAGGAGGATGATGACGGAACTTTAAGTCAGTCTACTGGTAAACTGAAATGAAGTGAAAAAGCCACTCCCTTCAAAATGGAGGCTGCCAATAAGAAAAAAAAAAGACTGCCACAGCTACTGAAAGATTAATTTTGTACAACATGTTTACCACTTCCTCATTCAAACTAATATATATGCCACATGTGAGGAGGTTTGCTAGTACAAAGTATGTAAGAAAAACTGCCATTAGTGACATGCTGTTAAGCAGCTTTCAAGCTGCTGCAGTTGAGGGACTTCCAACCAGAGAGCAGTTTTGTAATGATAAAATATACCTATTGCAGCACTGAGTTAAAACTTCTTGCAGCTGTGTTGACTATTTCCAATAAATTTATGGTTTCATATTGCAATACTACTTTTCATTATTTTGATTTTTTTTTGTTTTAATGACCTGTATAAAAGTTATCACAAAGTGATGGTGTCTGTTATTCTGATATCAGGAAGGAAGAGGGAAGCAAAATAATGTCAGTGGTGTTCAGCTTCATCAAACAAAGACCGGGACAGGGTCTTCTCTAGAGGACCAGTCTAATGGAGGAACACTTTCTACAAGAAGATGAAACTCATTGAAATATGGCAAATAAAGTTACAACCCTGAAAGAAAATAAATTTATAGTTGTGCAAGGGGAACTGCAATCAGAAAAAAATGGAGAACTGCTCATCCATTGGGTAAAATCAGGCAAAGCATTGACTGTGACTTTAAAAATGTATTAAAAAGAAAAGCAGAGAAAGAGCAGTAGGGAAGAATGTCCCAGAAACTGAGATTTGAAAATGAATAAGGAATCATATAAAAAGTGAGAATAAAGGTTTCTGACCCAAAGCACATAAAAAATAATAGCATGAGTGTATAAAGTCAGAAGGCTGCAAGCTCCAAAGAAATTATAGTGAACGAGGTAGTAAAAGGGAATTTACCAGAAACACAGAAAATTTAATTCCAGTAGTTAATGGGGAGGTGAACACAGGGGAGGTTGCCCTACAATATAGCAGAATCACAGCATGGTTGGAAGAGACATTAAGGATCATCTAGACCCAAGCTCCCTGCCATGGGCACAGACACCTTTAACTGGACCAGGTTTCTCAGAACCCCACCCAGCCTGACCTTGAACACTTCCAGGGATGGGACATCATGGACAAACTTCTCTGGACAACCTGTGCCAGTGCCTCACCACCCTGATGGAACAATTTCTTCCCCATATCTCATCTAAAACTACTCTCTTTTCATTTAAAACTTGTCCTATCACTACACTTAAAGAACACTGCAATCATCAGTCATTGCAGATTCATAAAAAAAAGAGTCCAGTTTAAATAATTTAGTATCCTATAATAAGGTCACCTGCCCAGCAGATGAAGGGAATGCAGTGGATGTAGTTTTTCTGGGGTTTTGTAAGGCTTTTGGTACTGTACCTTACAGCATCCTTTGGGACAAATTTTCCAGCTGTGGAATGAGTGGGTTCATGATGTGCTGGGTGAAGATCTGGTTGAAGGACAGAGCTCAAGGGTTGTGGTGAACAGGGCCACATCTGGCTGGTGACTGGTGTTCCTCAGGGATCAATCCTAGGGCCAGTTCTGTTCAGTATATTTCTCAGTGATCTGGATGCAGGAGTTGAATGCACCATCAGCAAGTTCGCTGATGATTCCAAACTGGGAGGTGCTGCTGACTCCCCTGAGGGACAAGATGGCTTGCAGAGGGATCTGGGTAGCTTGGAGCATTTGGGCAAACATCAATGGCATGAAATTGAACAAGAATAAATGCCAGATTCTGCACCTAGGAAGGAGTAATGGCAGGCACAAGTCTAAATTGGGTGAGGAGTGGCTGGAGAGCAGTGCTGCAGAAGTGGTCTGGGGCTGGCAGGAGGCTCAACAGGAGTCAGCTGTGTGTGCCCTGGCAGCTCAGGGGGCAAACCGTGTCCTGGAATGCATCAAACACAGCTTCACCAGCCACTCCAAAGAGGGGATTATCCTGCTGTATTTGGTGTTGGTGTGGCCTCACCCTGAGTGTTGTATGTGCTTCTGGGCCACACATTTTCAAAAGGATGTGAAGGTCCCTGAATGCATCCAGAGGAAGGCACCAAAGCTGTGGAAGTGGCTGGCAGGGTGTCCTATGAGGAGCGACTTAGGACGCTGGGGTTTTCTTGTTTGGAGAGAAGGTGGCTGAGGGGCAACCTCACTGGTCTCTACAATTTTCTGAGGGGAGGAAGGGGAAAAGGTCCCTCTTTTCCCTGGGACCCAGTGCCAGGTCATGTGGGAATGGCTCAAAGCTGTGCCCCTCAGAAGAGGTTCAGACTTGACATGAGGAAGCATTTCTTTACCCAGAGAGTGGTCAAATCCTGGAACAGGCTCCTGAGAGAGGCAGTCAATCCCCCAAGCCTGTCAGTGTTTAAGAGACATTTGGACAATGCCCTTAATACAATACTTTCGATTTTGGTCAGCCCTGAAGTTGTCAGGCAGTTGGACTCAATGATCATCCCTTCCAACTCACCTCTTTTCAATTCAATTTGACCCAATTTGATTTGATTTGATTTGGCTCTTGTTGCTTCCTCCTCCTTCCCTTATCCCAAGATGCTCAGGATATCTTTGATGACATTTCTTCCCAGCCCTGCACTAGAAGAAGGGATGGAATGGGCAATTGTGTCCCAGCCTGGGCATTGGCTGTGTCACTTTGTAGGAAGGAGACATGTACATTCTGATGGGGGTGGAAGCTGTGGATAACCTCAAGGGCATTTGATCACCTGAATACATTTGCAAAAAGCACACAGAAACTGTGTTTTTTGAAAGTTTTCTGTGTTTATCCAGTTTAGCTGGGCTTCCACAGGATGGGAAACTCCCTCATCTCTGACACTCAGATCAAAGATCTGGGCTTTAAGATCAATCCCTCGGTCTGGAGCAAGAGGTGCTTCAGAACTAAATGGTTACAAACCGTTTGATGTGAGCAACACATGTTTGTTTCCCTGTGGATTTTTTTTCTCCTTATATTCAGCCGTAGAAATACCTGAGCTGTTTCCCTTGAAAAAAACCATTAAAACACAAGACCCAGAGAACAACAGTGCTCCATCAGAGCTGAGGTTCATCTGGCCCAAAACTCTGTCTCCAAAGTGGCCAACCATCAATATCTACAGGAGAGCACATGAGCAGCACAGATCTTCTGCCAGGCTCCTGGCTGTGCTTATATAGCCTGTCCTCCCCTCTCCACCTCCCCCTCCTGCCTAGGGCTCCAGGGGCATGTTCCAGCTCAGCCTGAGTGATGCTGTAGGTGTCTCTGCCCTGTCTCCTGGACAGGCCTGGGACTTACACTGCAGAGAGCTGCTCTCCTGGATGGAACACTCAGACCTGGGTCATAGCTTGTCATGCAGAACTCTTCTGTCCTATTCTATTCTATTCTATTCTATTCTATTCTATTCTATTCTATTCTATTCTATTCTATTCTATTCTATTCTATTCTATTCTATTCTATTCTATTCCCTATCCTCACCATCAGTGAAATAATGATGAGACTGTTATTTGCGTGAAATACCAAGGCTTTTTCACACGTTCAAGGACACAAATCTGAAAGATTACAAAGGGAAATGGTATTTTATTTTTATATCTGAATTTTATATCTGAATTTTATGCCATTTTTTGTTATTTTTCTGAGTCTGTTTCATAGCTGATGCTTGCAAGCATTAACACAATGCACACATGTAGCCAGGAGTAGGCTGGTGCATTCTTCACTTTAGATTGAAAAAACATTCCTTGCAGTTTGGCAAAGAAAAGCTACAGAGGCACAAAGAGCAGCAGCAGGAATACAGGCCAAGCAATCCTGTTTCCTGAAGAGTGAGGATGAGAAGAGTGATTGGTATTGACCACACACAAAAGAAGACAGCAAAGAGGTGTGTGGTACCATGAGATATTATCCAAAGTAGGACACATATCGATGTCAAGCACACTTTTTGCCTTCCAAAATGTGGTCCACTGTGCTTCTTGGCCAAGGATGAATGAAATGCGCTCCTGTGCCTGACTCACACTTGTATTGTCCTCTGAAGAGCTGAAAAATGGCAGCAAGCCTCCGGATAGGACAGCAAGCCTGGAGCCCTTCCAAGCAAGAAAGGAAGGCTTCCAAAGCTGTTCACCAGAAGCAAGAACCCCTGGGAAAATGGGGTGAAGTGAAGAGCAGAGCTCACTCTTGCTCCAAGCTTGCAGTGGGCAGCAGAGTCAGAGAGAGCCAGGGCACCAGTGGTGCCTGGGAAGTGGAAGTGCAGCAGGCAGAAACGGAGCTGTAAGGGCCCAGAGGAAACCTGGCAAGGGGCCGTGCTCAGTGCTGCAGAGGAAGGCAAAAAAACCTGCTGGAGACACTTGCTGGCCCACCATGGGGGGGAAAAAAGCCTTCCTTCCCTCAGCTGCAGGGCACAAGCAGCCTTCTTTAAGGTGCATGAGCAACATGGAAGAAAGGGACTGGAGAGTCCTGACCAGTGGTCATACTTGGTGCTGCAGTGGAAGGCAAAAAACCCCATGGACCAGTGCCAATCTGCACTGGGGGAAAACTCCTTCCTGATCTCAGTGCTAGCAAGTGGCAGTTCCCTGAGTATGTGAGCAAGACCTCTTCAATGCACAGACTGGTCACATCTCCCAGGAGATTCTCAAGCCTTGTTCTCCCTCAACCTGAAGCCATCACTACACTTTTGGCTCAAAAGCCAAAATGTAACCAAATGTATTCCACTGTCTGGAATGAACAGTGCCAAGAGACCACTATGGAAATAACACAGGCTTTGAAAAACAAGGGGGAGGAGGTGTGATGGAAAGGCTGGTTATTTTCAGACCTAGAACATTTGGATCCATGCCCAAAGCACAGCCAGGCAAATTTCCAAACCGTAAAACAGCCCATTGTTGCTATCACCCTCACATCCCCTTTTCCCACTGAAACTAAGCTGCCCAGTTGGCGGTGTTTATGTGGGATACAAAATGTGCTCCATCCACAGGGTAAATTTTTCAAAGCTCCTTGGTGACTTAAACCTTTCTGGAAGTTATTTGTCCACCTCCATTCATGTGGAAATGTTCAGAACCTATACAAAAGCCTGGTAAGTCTCTTCTTCCTTTAGGATTTAGTATTTTGAGCCTTGAAAGAGGAAGGAATGTACTATGCCTGTAATTTTCTACGTTGGTGTCAAAATTGATACATACATTCAGACTATGTAAATAAGGGCATATCTGATCATGGTGATGCCAGAGGTGAAAGACAGGGTTTTGGTTTCCTCTGTGTGAACTTTGCAGAGGCATAGAGAGCATGCATGATTTCCTCACCATTCTTCCCAATACACCAAGGGGCATTTGCTACTATACTGTTGATGGTGAGGTTTTCCTTTTGGAAAGAAGTACTGAATTGGTTTGTGTTCTTAACCATTGTTTTCCTTGCACTTCAGTAGCTCTTTTCCTTCCTTGGACTTCATCCTTGCTATCTTTCTTGAAAGTGATGACAGCCCTCTCAGCCTTTGTCTTGCCCTGGTAGTTGTCTTCTTATTCCATAGGCCCTCTATGCCCTTACTCAGCTTCTTAGTCTTTGTTTGCCTTCACCTCACATGGAATTTCTCCTACTTGTACCTGAGGATTGACAAATGTCCACAGTGGTACAGGTGAGTTTTCACCAGGGCTTTGCACAATGTGTGCCTTTCCTACAAAAGTATCTTGCCTGACACACACGACACACATTGTACTATTTTTTTATGCTTAGGTGGAGCTCGAGTGACTCTTGTCATACATACCTTTGTTACTGATTGGTGTAGAATTTTCTCATTTTGGTTTTAAAGGCATAGGTTGTAAAGATATAGAGCACATGCTCAGTGAGGGGTGGCCACACCTTGGAGGCAGGTGGCTTTCTGGATGGAGGTGTTTTTTGGTATTATAATGAGCAAATGTCATCCACAGGGCACAATTTTGTCATAAAATTAAGCAATTGCTAGTTCAGCAACCAATACATCTCCTGTGTGGCAGATGCTCTGTGGTTTATGAGCTATAGGCATCATTTAGTTCCATACTGGCAGTGATTTACAACTGAGCCTGCCTGTGGTGTCTCCACTCTGCTCCACCCTCCACTCTAGTTCTTCTAAGGTCAGCTCACGAAGCTTCCCCAGTGTTGCCAACATCGAAAGGTGAAGGCTATGTTTGCTAGGGGAACAGAATCCTTACATACCAACCACATTCCACCCTGAAAGTTTCATTACCATTACAACCTCTCTTAGGATGTGGATATAACTTTAGCCTCAATAGTCTTTCCACAGTAATTCTAGTAATAATTCCACACCCTGTGACCTGTTCATGCCTCCAGCAACATTTGCCTACTCCCATATTTCCAGGCTGGAGCAGACATCTATGTCCAGTCACTCAAGCAATGGATGTCTCTTCCTAGGAAAGGAAATACCAACAGCCGGAATCAACTGAACTTCCATTTCAGAAGTTTCCTTGGAGAAAGTGCCAGTCACTGAGAAAGCTCCAAGAGGTGAAACACAGGTGGGTCAATGTGATGCAGTTTGTGGCAGTGCTGTCTGTGGTGATAAGCTTTACTCTCCAGGACTGTGAACAGAGGTCACTAAGTTTTTTAATGAATCCTGAGGTTATTTGGTGAAGAGGAAGGTTGTTGCTGATCATGCTTGTGTGAGTAAGGATGTGGCTGGCCAGATGGCCATCCAACCCCAAAAGGCCATTGCTTCTCTTTAAGGGTCCCTACACACCTATAAGATAGCTGCCAAAAAGGAATGAGGTTTTTTTTATTTCTGTCCACCTGAAACCATGTGAGATTGTCAATATGATAAAATTACTGATGATATTATTCATATACAAAGAAACTTCATTGTCTGTGTTTTTTAAAATTAATAAATGGTGCCTAAAGGGGGCTAAAGAGAGATGGAGAGGAACTTTCTGCAAGGGCATGCAGTGAAAGGACAAGGGGGAATGGCTTAAAACTGACAGAGAGTAGGTTTAGATTAGATATTAGGATGAAATTCCTCACTTGAGGGTGGTGAAACAGTAGAACATGTTTCCCAAGGATGTTGGGGATGCCCCATTCCTGCAAATGGTAGCTATGCATAGAAACAAAGTGCAACTTAAGGCTTGAAGAATGTCCAAAATAACAAACAAACAAATTAGTTGTAAAAGAATGTGGACAATAAACTGCATAGTAATCAGGAAATCAGCCTGAGGGCTTGAGGGAATAAGTTCAGAAGGTTGAAACTTTGTGACCTTTATGATGGGGCAGGGCTGGCCTAATGGATACAGAGACCCCAAGAGGGTAGATTTAGTTTAACTATTAGGAAGAAATTCGTAACTGTGAGGGTGGTGAGGCAGTGGCAAAGGTTTACCAGAGAAGCTGTGGATGCCCCATCCCCCGCAAGAGTTCAAGGCCAGGTTGGATGGGGCTTTAAGTGATTGCCCTGCCCATGGGAGAGGGGGTTTGGAACGAGATGATCCCTAAGGTCCCTTTCAACCCAAGCCATTCTGTGATTCTATTATATATATATATATTTAAGTATATGTTGAGTTTATGCACTTTGTAACTGATTACTAGTAACACTCTAAAAATCCAATTCAAGAAAGCAGAGTGGATGTTGAACCAATTATTTACACGAAGTCACAATATGTCTCACTAGCAGGGCAAATGTAGAAGCTGCTCTTGGCTCAGTAGATGATTACAGATTATAAGTCAGTATCAGTAAACACATTTGTGTCATTTAGAAAACAACTTATTTTTCTGCATCCTTTCCTATGTTATCTGACTGCTGTACCAATACTGTTCCACAAGACAGTGAATGGTTATTCCAGCATGGAAGATTGTGGACAAACATTATCTGTCAGGATTCTCCAGGACTTTTTTTTAGGAAAAGATGTTGGAAAGGGAGACAGGCAAGTTACAGGAGTGCTTACAAAGCTGAAAAGTAAAGTTATTCTTTATTTCTCTTTAAAAGGTCTGGGTTAACTACAGCTTCTAAGTAATTAAAATTTCTAAAATTTAGTTTCTCAGTCTTGGTACACAATACTTGCGTGCTTTTATTTTTTTTCCATGATCAAGAGTAGACCTCAGTGAAGAAACAGTCTGGCTGCCTAACTGGTTGGAATAACAGTGCTGCATTATTGCTGAAAGGTGCTAGCAGAGGTGATACTTCTGGGCAGGCTGATTATTTCTGTACCACTGATTACACCATCCAAACGTGTGCCTGACTGGACATGTTTGCACTGGACTGTTCTCTGAATGGGTTCATGCTAGCAGAGACAAATTTGAAACACCGTTTATAGTTACAGACAGCCTGCTTGTTTCATGACCCAGCTGACAACGCAAGAATGATTTTAGATCCATAACGACATTTTGCATATTGAACTAATTGTGGTAAGAGCCCAAGTAACCTGAAAACATGGGTTTCTGTTCATAGGTTTGGCATTCTTAATTTTGAAGAACTTCTTATACTTAGTCCAACGGCACAACTCTGTCACAAATAAGAAGTGGCCCCTCAAAATTTGCTTATTTTCTCCAATGATCTGCTGCAGCCAGGAAACACCTGGTACCATGATAGTTCCTCCACAAAGCACACTTCCCTTCCAGCTCCCCATGCAGCTAAGTGCAAGAACATGCCCCTCCTAGCCCAACTCCCCACACTTTATATACTGGGCATTGTATGGTCTGGAATATCCCTTTGGCCAGTTGGGGTCAGCTGTCCTGGCCATGCTCCCTCCCAGGTCCTTGTGCAGCTCCTCACTGGCAGAGCACAGGAACCTGAAGAGCCCCTGGCTCAGGGTAAGCACTGCTGAACAACAACTGAGCCATCAGTGCGTTATCAACATCAGTCTCATACTGAATCCAAGCCCACAGTATTGTACTGGTTACTAGGAACAAAATTCACTCAATCCCAGATGAAACCAGAACAAAGAGCAAGGTGTTCTAGAAGCCTTGTGGAGATGTGGAGAACGCCATGAGGGATGCTTTTACCATATCAAAGACACTGAAACTCAATGGTAAAATACTGTCAATAAGAAAGCCATACCTTATTAGTCATACTATTCCCAAAAGTAAACCCTCCTAGTTTTAACTATGTCTCATGCTCATCTAGGCTTTTTCTCATTTAGGCTATTGATATCCCTTCTTCTGACTGGGAATCAGGAAGAACAGTCCTTTAGCCCAGATATCTTCAACATGAACTTCCCTGACACTATTATCTCAGTGATGGTTGTTCAATCAACTGTACCAGCCACTTCGTTGGCAGGCAGTTTTGGTACCTGCTTGAAAACATGACTTTGATAGTTGGATTAATCTTAGAAAAAGATACAGAGTCTTCTAATTAGATGTGAAGCATAGCTCCTTTAAAGAAGTCCCTAGGCAGCTAAGTAGGATGAGAATTCTAGAGAACTGTGAGGAGGCTGAACAAATTATATGTCTGGAGGACTTTCATATCAGCAGCTTCAAACACATCCCTGGTTTTAAAAACAGGAACAGAACTATGCTCTTCGCAATCACCCCTATTTGCTGTGTTTTGAAATAATGCTTCCTAATCATCACCACGCTGCTCCTCCTTTGCTGGCACTGAATCCAATTGGATCTGTTCAGCTGTATTAAGCCAAATTTCACAAAAATCACCCATTTTTCCCACTTTTCTTGAACACTTTTTTGTCAGCTGTGAATCTGCTACTCCTTTCGACCTTTACAATTTTCCTGAAATTCCAGCAGCCTTCACCTGGACCTCTCTAGCCAAACCATTGTGTGGCAAACTATCAGGGTAAGATAACATGAAGATCCTAATCTTGATAAGGCAGTCTTGGAATATCATCTAAATAGGCCTCTTCATTGATCTTCTTTTCAAGTAATACTTAGAATTTGGAGAAAAGAAATTGGATGCACCTAAATTATTCAGAATTTGCTTTGAGATATTAATGAAATCAATCAATTCTTTTTCCAACTCACATATTTTTAGCCAAGACCAGACACCAAAAAGTTACCTCCTTGCTGTCCTACCACATGTGTACCTCTCATATTCAATATAAACTTAATCTTTCACAAGATATAAGGTAAACCTTTCTGTCCACATTAGGAATATGTCAAGACAAGGCATCTGAAAGGTTGTAAAATGGAATAATCTCTTCAACTTCTTAGATATTATGACTTGGATTATATATCAGCTTTGGAAGAGGAGGAAGCACTACAACAATTTTTTCACCTACTCAGCTGAAGAATCTAATTTCCAAGAGCAAGTCTGCCAGTCATCAGTGGTGGGCACTGGCCAAGCTGTCTAGAGAGATTGCAATGACTCCACTGTAAGTGACCCTTATTTCTGGGGGTTTGGTTTATTTTGGTTTGGTTTTTTTCCCAGCAATATTTCAGTAAACCTCTGAATGCACACAAGAGAAGAGATTGTTAAGGGTGTTAGATAGCTAAAGCACTCTAATTCTAAATGTAAGTGTCTGTTCTCTTACGCAAAGGATCTTCAACCCCAGACATACTCAAATGGGATTATTATGTTTTTAAAAGGGAATTTAGAACTTTTTGAGAATGACCATGAACAGCATATTTAATAAAAGTGTCAATTATTTTGAAGATGAAGCTGTTACCTTTCAAATGCACAGGAAAATTCTTTTATATGTGAATAGCACAAGTCAAACATTTAAATATTCACTTAATTATTTCAAATACGTGTGCAGCATGCTGACTGGAAAAACAAGGCTTTAATTTATTTCGAAGAACTCCAAAACCATTGGGCAGGGACTGTCCAAAGTCAGCCCTTCTCAGAATTAGCTGAAATACATTGGTTTTACAGCTGGCCAATGACAAGGTGTGGTATTTGTTTGGTTGGGTAATTTAAAGAAACTCCACTTAATGTTAAATCTAGTGACAACAAGCCACTAATTGTTCTTTTATAGGTTAGGCTGCAGCTCTGTTAAACATCAATTGTTTTATGTTTTATCTTATCTCCCATCAAATGCCCAGCACGGGAAGCTGAGTCAAGATGGGGTAATCCAATGTTGCCTGTCCTTAAAGATTACAATATGAATACTGTGGTTATATGAATGAATATATACATGAATTACATTTATTCTAATAAATAATAAACAGTAATTCTGAATAAAGATAAGCAGTGTTTCTGAATAAAGAAAAATACTTGATATGTAATATGTACATAATTCAGAAAGAAGCTATATGATCCTGGTTTATGGCTTTCTCAGAATGCCTGCCTGATGGGAACATAGGAGAAAGGCTGAGTAAGTAAGTAGGAATCTGCATGTATAAGCATTTATTTATCACACAAATTACGTGTGACATCTAGCACTACAGGAAAGTTATTTGCGGGCAAAACTTGAACAAGGAGAAAATAGAGGTGGGAAAAAATACAGCTTATTCTTTTGATATCTTCTCCGGTTTATTAAAGTTCAAAATCATGTAGAAACATTGAAGTTCTAGTGGATTTAATCAACCTTATTAGCCCTACTGTGTGAACCAAATGTGTACTCCTACAGTCAGTCATCTGCCTTTGGTGAGGGTAGACATACACCTCTGTACTTCCACAACAACCTAGAGAAAATTGGATCAAACTTGAAGGGATGTTTGGCATTAAAAAGACAAAGATTGACAACACCTAATATTTTGTTAAAACTGTTTTTTAGTTTGTCTCCTAAAAATAGAAAACATCTGAAAAGAAAATATCTGAATTGCATGTGCAAAGTGCTGGCAAAAGCATTGGTGATTGTTTTTTTCTAACACTTTCTTGTAAAACACTTTCTTGTGAAATTATGAAAAGTAGACTGAATTGTATTTTCCAATGGAATTCTTAAAGTAGAATATTTGCACCTACTGAGGAATAGATTTTCTGCATTACTATACAGATTTTATGATTTTTTTAAAATCAGAGATATTTAATCTTTCTAGACATGCTCTTTTCAAATTTGGCTAAAATGCTTCTAATGTAATTGAAACTGAAAATTTCCCAGTGAGATTTGAAATTCAGAAATACTAAAAATTAATTTGAATAATTTTGAGTGTCAATTAGTGTCAGAGATCCTAATTAGTGGATGGACTTGGAAAGATTCTTTATTCTTTTCTAGTTATCTTTCCTTCTTAGCTTGTCTGAATAATTAGTTCCTTTCTACAACATAACCTGGATTTTTAAGATCCATCTTTCTTTAGCCAAATAATAACATAGTTTAACAGTAATTTTAAGTCTAATTTTTTGTAGGTAAAGCTATCTTAATAAACTTTGTTTTGTCTAGTAAAAAAAGTGATGTTGCTTCAGCCAGAATCACAAGTATTTGAGAGAAACTTTTTCTCTAGGAATCTTTACATTTTGCTCATATAAAAATACTAATATTGAACTAATACAACTTTTTAAATATCATTAATTTTCGCATAACTTCTTGCCTGGCATTGTTCTTTGCCTTTTCTTTGTGCTTTGTTTCTTGGCTTCCTTTTCTTCTTCTAGAAGAAAAGCTCCTCCTTTTATGATGAAAACTTGTTTGAAAAGCTATTACATTCAGTAAAAGTGTTTCTAGACTCCAGTGGAATTTGAGAAGGTCTCCTGCAGGGAGCAAAGAGTGGGGCTGCAACGGGAGGCTTGGCGCATGGCTCCTTTGGAAACTCTTCCAAGGTCTTCTGTTTCTCTAGAATCATGGCAACACTACAACAAGCAATGAAACACCTTTTTCTGGCAAATTAAACACACAGACTATGCAAAGGGAGAGACCTTGCAACTTCTGGTTGTTGGGAAGAGAGAATGTACAGTAATTACATAAATCCTTAAACACCTAGAATAGACCAATGAACGTGTTCATCAGGCAGTCTTACAGATGATCACTGAGACCAGTATGGGCTGCAGCATCTTCTTCAAAAGCAAGGGGACATTACATTAATATAAGTTGATGTAGAAAATGTACTGGAGAGTTGAAGGGAAAAAATATTGGCTGCAAATCCCTGTAAAAAGACAGAGCTCCCCTCCATCCTCTTGCACTTCCTCAAAACAGTCATCTAGGTCAGTACTGGTTTGGGATCTTACTCCAGGAGCTGGAAGGCAGCTATAGAAGTTAATTCTCCTGACCTTCCTATAGACTCCTTTTGCCAATCCAGCTGTTGGCTGAACACCTGCAGATAGGTGCTCTTTGCTCCTGCTGTTCTGCTTGGAGACAGCTAATAGGAAGAGCTGAAGCTGTGAATTTTGCCCACAGGAGGGAGAGGACAGGGTTCAGGCTCTCACAAGTCACTGCGACCTGCCAAAGCACTCTTTTGCTGTTATCCCTTTCTCCAGACCGGAACTGCCAACAGTATAAGCAAAAATATTACTTACTATGTTACTGTTAAACATAACCTGTTAAAGTGTCTAAACAAATATTTAACTCTCATATGACAACAAAGTTACATTCACCAAATTTCTTGATGTCTTCTAGTTGGAGAAGTACTAATCTTTAAATACATTCCCAAAGAAAATTACTAATCCACTGGATTTGAACAAAGCTATTACTTTTATCTAAGAAAACCTGATTTTTTAACTTTTGTACTGTTCTTCACCTTGTGTGTTTCTGACTTCTCTTCACTCTCTTGTCTTCAAGCCCACTTATTTTTATATTGTGAAATTATTGTTGACTTGCAGGAAAAGTGAATGCATACATTGCTCTTCCCTCTTAACCTGATCCATTTTTTTTCTTCCAAATCCTCTTCTTGAACTGATTTTGCATGTGGCTATCCTTCTCGGTTTTTTTTTACAAGGGAAGGAATTTGAAGCCTGGTCACAGGTTCCACTTTGGAAAGTCTTAGGCATGTGCTGGAGGCTGATGAACCTACTTCCAATATCTACAGTTCAATGCCAGTCCTGCAATGTGAAAATGTAACCTCCTTTCTCAACTGAATGAGCACCAACTCCACCTGATTTAAACATGACCCGAGTTTGCTGAGCACACGGCAGGATATGGCAGCTGGTGATAAACAGGCAACAGATTTACAACTAAAGTTATCATGTGGGTACATTTAACTTACCCCCTTTGCAAAGTAGCTCCTGTTTTTACTACCTGATAGAAAACACTGGTTGATCTCAAAAGTCATCTGGACATGACCCTGGGCAACTGGCTCCAGGTGGCTCTGCTTGGGAATGTGGGGTTGGACCACATGGCCTCCTGAGGTCCTTTCCCACCTGAGCCATCCTGGGGTTCCGTGAAAATGAGGATATATCCCACAGTTTTGCTGGAATGTTCAGCCATGAAAGACCTTTTCACAAATGTTTTCTCTTAACCTTTCACTTAATCTCTTTAACATATCCATTGTTTGAAACACTTTGCAATTATTGGGTTTGTGGCAATGTAACTCTAATATTGTTGATTATGTGGGAGCCATTGGGCCTTTCCACATTGGCAGAGCCATGTTCAATTATTTTACTTTATGAATTATTAGACAGAAGTTAATAACTTCATTTTAAATGCTACATTTAAACTAAGTGGGACATATCCCTCCTTGCACTGTGCAGTAACAATTTTATATTGTGATCCTATATCTACTATGGATAATTTATCTTTCATAGATGGCTGCCCCTTTTTTCTGTAAATGCTTTTACCTACAACCTTACTGCATATACACTGGTGCTGAAAGTACATGGCTAAAGAACTTATTAACAGAAAAAAAAATTAGAACTAATTATGTTTCAATGTATTTTTTGGACTACAAAGGTAAATGTATTTTGTGGCCACTGCTGCAAAAAATAAAAAAAAGAATATTTCTCTGCCAATGTGAATGTTTGATTTGTATTACTTTTTGAGAAGATACCAGTCAGTCTGCTGCTGCAGCCTTCACAGGTGTTGATGTGCGCTGGCCAACACATTGACCTGTGTGTGGGCTGTGTGTAGACCAACAGTGAAATTGTATGGCTGCCGAGGCCCATGGCAAAATCCCCCTTAGCTTCCATCGGTGAGTGTGTCCTTCACATGGGGAACACTTAGGGAAACTGTAGTTGAAGTCTTTACTTTGTGAAGCCTGTGGGAATAGCCTGAGCAAAGCCAGGTCAACCTTGTGGGGAAGACTGAAAGCTGTGCCAGGAAGATGGTAGGGACACGGGGAGAAGGTCCTGATGTGCCAAGGATGGGATCCAGCATGGCCCTATGTGGTCTCCTGCCATGACTGGTCTCCTGCCAGCTCCAGTGGCAGAGCCACACCAGGAGTCTTGGCGGTGGAGAGCCACATCCTGCTGATGTGGCCGCTTGTTTGGTCCTTGTGCTATGGCTGTTGCCTGCCCATGCATGGGATTGGCTCTGTTTCCATCTTGTGTCCATCAGAAACCATCTGCCATCACGGGAAGAGCAAGAACTTTGTTAGCAGACAGACATGGAGATGTCTGATAGATGGAGCTCAGGGGACAGACTTTCAGCGATGTGTCTTCCATCACACCCCAGAGCCTTCCAGTGCCATCGGTGTGGCAGTGCCATGCTTGTGACAGTACCACACTCCTGAACGCCATCAACAGAGTGGCCCCCAAGCCCTGCCCTGTGCCCCTGCTGGTCCAGGCCCAGGCGCCCCAGCCCTGCCCTGCCATGGCGCCAAGGCATGTGTGCCTCGCCCACAGGAGTGCTGCCAATGGGGAGCCTTCCTGCCAGGCCTCGCCTTGCCCCATTGGCCAGCGGGGGTGGGTGGGGCCCCCAGAATGCAGCAAATGCAAATGAGGCTCCACCCATCTTTCCATGCAGACCAGGGCTGGGTGGTCACGTGGCAACCTCGCGTGATGGGCGCGGTGTCATCAGGCTCCGCCCCAGGATGACATCACGGCTCTTGCGAGAGCGCTCAGTGCTGCCCCTTGGAGGTGTGAAGGGGCGCAGGTGAGCCCCAGGCTGGGCCCCGCCCCCACCTGAGGTCCCGCCCTCAGCCCCGCCCATTCTATCCGAGGAGCCAATGGGAGCGTTGACCGAGTCTCTCCCCATTGGCTGGCCGCATAGCATGCAAATGAGGCTCAACGTCACTTCCTGTGCCAGATCAAGCGCCATTTTCTCTTTCT
>VWZW01005875.1:2412988-2492152 GCA_013397115.1 Edolisoma coerulescens
GGCGCTGCGAGCTCGGAGCGGCCTCGCCGGGAGCGGGCGGGGAGGGACGGGATGGGTCCGGCGTGGCCCCATCGGGTGAGGCGTTTTAGCATGGGGAACGCTCCCCCCGCTGCCTCGCCGCTGCTGCATGCTGGGAACAGCTCGTTAGCACCGTGCTTCTTGCATGTTGGTTATTTAATTCCAGGTCGCACTTCAGCGACGGCGAGTCTAAGGAACCAGCTTAATAGGTTGCCTCGAAGTCTGTGGATGAATAGTTTTAATTACTTTAAATGGATTGCTTTAATTTGAAACAGTTTGTGGCAAACTGTAGCGTGGGCAGGAATGGCACGCGTGCAGAACCAGCACTTCATCACCAGTTAATGGAATCAGTTAATGGAATGCAAAATTACGTTGAATATCATTGTGGTGCCTCAGCAATTCATACGTTCAGGAAGAAAAGTATGAATAATGTAAACAAACACAACCCACGCAATGCAAGCCATGAAAACCATTTGAGTGCGCTTGCTTTGTGGTCGAGAGCAGGTAAATGGGGAGTTCCAGTTGTCCTGGTTTGTGAACGGAATAAAAGACACGTGTTTGACACCTGCTGCAGTGGTTCAGAGTCCTGTACTGTCAAAGTTATGAACGACTCACTTTCAGCTGATTAAGTTCTGATTGGTAAATTACTGGGGAGGAATTGGTTGTTGCCCTTAATAGTTTTCTGTCATCAAAAATCTGTGTTTTTAAAAAACAGTTGTAAAGAACTGTAATGACATACTTTAAAAGACTCTTGGGATATTGAATCTATATTCTAGAAATCCTAGTGTTCCTTTTAATAAACTTTCTCTTTAATTTAGATCAAGAAAAGGGCATTTCTTTAGCACAATATTTAGAGAAACTGGGTAAGAAATAAAGTATATGATAAGCCGTAATAAGACCTATTACAAGGTATACTGTATATGATAAGCTGTAATAATTCCTGTGGTTCATTTCATGGAAGTTTTGTAAAAACAATCTCCACAAATTACAGCAAATCTTTAGGAGCAAGGAAGAGCGCACACAGTTTTGTTGAGCATTATGTTTTTCCATTGGCAACTCCTTGATTTGGGCTAAGTCTTACTGAGTGCTGGTAGAGCTGGCTTGTGTTTGAACACTTTAGTCCTTCCTCTGAAATGTGTTGCACAGCCCTGGGTTCTTTTTTTCAGTTCTGTCCCCTTGCTGACTTGTTAAGGTTTTGGATTGTCTGTGCTGTGGACTGTTGTGTGCGTTTGTAAAGTGCAGAGTGTTGGGGTCATACCAGACTGATGAGTGCAGCACAAATGCAGTGGTACTTCTTCGTGGAATAAGGTGGGCTCGGGGTGTGACTCTTCTGCTCACATACACATGGGGCTGACAGATCTTGCAGGATTTGAGTGGACTCCATGCGGATGCCTACCTCACCTAGGATGAACTTGAACTGCTGGGTTCAAAATCTGGCCAGTGCCCAGAAGGGACTCCCAAGGGAGTCAGAGCATTATGTGAGTTAGTGCTTTAGGAAGGCTCCATGAGTCTAAATGGTAGTGTCACTTCATCTCTTCTCACCAGTTTTGGATAGCAGGGGCTTGATTGTGTGTTAATGAACTATCACAATAGTTATTTAAACCACAGTAGCTAAAGTTAGTGATCTAAATTTGTTTTGGTTTGTTAGGTAAGATGAGGGTTGTTGTGCTGCATCTTCATCTATATCATCACATATCTTAGTGCTCTTCATTGTGTTTGCAGCTGTTGAATGATGGTCATTTTGGTGTTGGGCAGGATGACCTTTTTAACAGGTATGTGACTTATAGCCGTGAAAAGAGCAATATTATTGTGACTCTTGAGAAATCTATGATTTGAGATGCCGAGAGGTTTGTGGTGTAGGTGGACAAAGAAGAGTTAAATTTTTTTCTTAACTGAGATTTCTGTTAAGTTGCACTTTGATAGAAATATGAATATAAGAGGATAAAGAGGAATTACTTTGTTGACCAGAACTGCTCTTCGTAAGTTTTATTAGAATATATTTTAAATTACAACAGATTAAATAATGAACAAGAATAGCATCCATTCTAATCAATTGACTCTTTTTCTTTGGGAAGCTTTCTTCCCTCTCTCTTCCATAGGCTGGATAAGCTTTGATGGTGCCGACATACTTGTAAATCCAGTTAGGTTTCTTTCAGAAGGCAGAGATCAGAGTCCAAGAAATGGAACTGACCATGTAATGAGTGATTTAGCACATACCCAGATGTGACTTCTTAGAGGGCTGGTAAGCTTATCAGAAACAAAACAAAATTGATGAGGGTAAAATTTGGCATGGTCAAGCCAAACTTGCATTCTTCTAGGCAGTTTTTCAGTGCGCCTGTCCTAGATGCTTTCTGCCATCAAGTGTTCTTGTTCCTTAGATTCTTAGAAATAGATCCCATGCTTTCATTCCACTTACAGGAATGAAGCAGTTTTTACTAATTTCTCAACTAATACTGAGTTATCAGCTTCTAATGAGTTTACTAAAATGAAAGTAATTATTGGTGCTTGTCAATTCTGATAACTGCTGAAATACAAGTTGGTAAGCAAACCTTTGAAAATACTCCAACCAAAATGTTCTAAACCTACAAACATTTGTAAAGGTCCTGTAAAAGGTACAAACCTTTTATAAAGACCAAAGTCTGTATAAAAATCTCTTGCTCAATTACTAATGACAGTTACTAGATAACAGTCATAAAAACTAAGAATGATTCAATTTCCAAGGCAGATAATATGAAAGTACAAAGTTCCATAAGCCTTTCTTAATTTCCCTGCTCTAAACAGTTCTATGAGCAACAGACTAGTGAAGGCCAACCACTTAGGAACACATCTGGAGATCTTGCTTCTGTACAGATTATCTGGTGTCAGAAAGGGTTACCTTACAGCCATTTTCTCTGTGGATCTTCTAACATGCCTCTTTTCCTGAAAACTCTAGAAATGCCTGATTATCTAGTTCACTGGATTTTGCTGGAAGTATTTGCATGCCCATTGAAGGCACATATGTGCATCTTCCTTGTGCCAGCTCCATACCAACTCCATTTTAATTTGCTTGCAAATCCTACTTCCTTTAGGAACACAAATGAAAGTGGTGCTGATTTCATGTAAGGAAAAAAGCTCTCATTGTGAACACAGTCTGTCACTGGAGGAGGTTGCCCAGAGAGGCTACCAAACCTGACTGGCCAAAACAGAGTGCCCTGGCTGCAATTAATGGTTGAGCCTGCTTGTAGGAAGCTGGACTGGGTGTCCTCTTGAGGTTCCTTCCAAGGTGAATGAGAATGGTTCTAAGAAGTAGAATTAATAGGAACTTAGCATTTTGTGATGACTTCTTACTTTGAAGAGGTGCAGTGTTAGTGTTCTTGCTTTTTTTTTAATGCAGAGAAATGATAGTAAAAGATAGTTACTTTGCAAACTGGTGTCTTTGACTACTAAGATACTGTGCAGACTGTTACCTTGTCTTTTAGACTAGTCTTAAAATATTGCAGTACTGCTGGAAGGGAAGAATTGCATTTGTGATCTTTGAAAAGCCAAATGTAGTTAGTTGGGTGTTACAATCTATGATAACAAATGTAGAAATAAAAGGAACCTGTAGTGTTGAATAAAACTCCCATTTGTGTATCATTATGGAGATGTTATCTAAATAAGTAACAAATACAGGAATAGCTTGATGGCTGAAATGCCTGAGCAAGAGTTCCATGGCCTTCCTAGAACTGAATTTGAGACATCAGCTGCTAAAATTATTCTTTTATTTTGCTATAAACTTGCCTTGGTTCTATTTATGAGATGGCATTGAGTGAAAACTCAATGGATTATCAGGTTTTTTTGAAACGATTAAAAGCAGTGAAGGATAAATTTTTGTCTTTTAGGTAGGCAGCGTGGTAAAATGATCGAGACTCAGTTTTACTGTAGTCCTTTCAGGTTGAATTTGCTGATTAAGAATGGGATGTGGACCAACAAATGCATGGAACCAAAGTGCAAACTAAAGCTTGAAGAATGTCCAAAATACAATAAAAATGAATTATTAGTATGAAAATGTGGATAATAAATTGCGTATAATCAAGGAATTAAACTGAGGGCTTGAGGGAATAAGCTTAGAAGGTTGATCTTTTGTGACCTTTTTGATCGGGCTGTGCTGGTCTAATGGATACAGAGACTCCAAGAGGGTAGGTTTGGACTAGATATTAGGAAGAAATTCTTAACTGTGAGGGTGGTGAGGCAGTGGCAGAGGTTTTCCAGGGAAGCTGTGGATGCCCCATCTCTGGAAATGTTCAAGGCCGGGTTGGATGGGGCTTCGAGCAACCCAGTCTAGTGGGAGGTGTCCCTGCCCATGGGAGGTGGTCTGGAACGAGATGATCTTTAAGGTCCCTTCCAACCCCGAAACCGTTCTGTTATTCTGTGATTCTAGTGTGAGATGAGCAATTTAAGATCCTTTCTGTCAAACAGGTTGTTTGAATACCTACTGAATAACGTTGCATGTGATTGCATATGATGGCCTTTGGATTGAAGACCAACTGCTTGAAAACTGGAAAATAATTTATGTTCAAGTTTTTTTTGTTACGGTGGGTTTTTGGTGTGTTTTTCTTTCTCCTGGATTGATAATTTACGTTTCAGAATGATTATTGATTAAGAAAACTGTTGAGGTACATGGATGTTGCATACTACACCCTTTGTAGACTTTCTTATTTGTGAGCTAGACACACCTCAACAAATGCCTGCTTCACCTTCTTCAGTAGCATCAATGTATTAGTTGAAAGACTGAGATGAGGGAACTGTTTCCAGTGGAGCCTAATGTATTGAACCACATGTCCTGGCTGATGTGAGCATGGTGGCATCCAGTCAGCTCTGTTGTTACCCACACTGGACCATGGGGTTGATGTGCATATCGTGCTGTCATGAAGGGACGGATCATAAAGCTTTAACTAGACACTGTGCAAACTCCTGGTGGACTTCACTTTGAAAAGAGTATTTTATGTCAAATTTTTACTCCTTGCATTTTGAGAGAATGCCAGACCAGTTATTCTGATTTGTTCCGTTCTGTATAGGTGCCTGTTCTACACCCACCCAAATGGTATCAGAATGTCTTCTGGACTTCTTGGTGATAAAAAACATTAGAAAACAAGACTAGCATCTGGCAAATGGGGTTCCCTCTCAATTTCTCTCTACATGCCTTTCCTTTCGGGGGAGAAGAAGCGAAGAATATTATGTGAGTTGTTTGAATTTTAATTATAAACCCCTTAATTGTATGTTTTGTACATAAATTAAGGTTTGGGGGGGATTACATACAGACTAGAACATTTTTTAATATGGTTTGTGGGTTTTTCTGTTTGGGTGGTTTTTTTTCTTTGAGGCTTAGCTTGTAGCTGGTATCTTATGTGTAAGGGGATTTTGCAACTATTTGCATGAAAGCCTTATCGTTCAAAGTAAAGCATTCATGTTGGCAGGGAGCTTGATTTTTTTTGATGAAGTACAGCTTTTCAAGACATTTGAGACCATCCGTGCTGAAGAACTGTTTCAGGATTTCCTTTATTTTTATTTTTTTTTTCTTTTTCCTGTTCAAGTGTGTCTTGGATGGATGAATTGTTTAGCAGTAAGGACTAAGATGTTGTAAACACTCCTGGATCCTCTGTCAGCTATTTAAGCACCAAATACTGTAGAAGCTTCCAGTGACCTTTTTCAGCGCAGGCTTAGAGTTAAGTTTTGCATTCTGCGTCCATTGTAGTTTCTTAAAGCTCAGTCTAAATTGCATCTTGCTGTAATCTAGGAAGGAGTTGACAAAGACTGTTGACATACTTCTGAAGCTGAGCCCATGGGGATACCTTACAAGTTTACAAAAGTAGAAACTTCAGCAGGAAATCTAGATTTTACTAGCAATCATATTTCAAGCATGTACATGCATGACAGTAAACAAAATTATCAAAGAGACTTCTCATCCTGATGCTAACCTTCAAGGCGAAAGGTGTTGAATTTCTCCTTCCTAAATGAGATTGTAGTAATTTTCTGGATAGAACTTAACAAAATTCTAGTGTTCATGTTCTTTTGCAAAAAACCCACAAAACCAGTGTTCCTGCTGTGTAGATACAAGGAGATCTGAGAGAAAAATACGGAATTTTCTGTAACTAGAAGAAATGTAAAGAATTTTTTTTCCCCCTCACATCAGATTATGTTTCCTTTAAAATCAGTCGGGTGATCTACTGGGAAATATTAATGAGCCCACTTCATTGGCTTAAGGATTTTGGGTTTTCATATTTAAGAAATGACATCCTGGCCTGTATCAGCAGTAGTGCGTCCGGCAGGACCAGGGCAGTGATCGTCCCTGTACCCAGCACTGGTGAGGCCTCACCTCAAGTGCTGTGTCCAGTTCTGGGCCCCTCACAACAGGAAAGACATGGAGGAGCTGGAGTGAATTCAGAGAAGGGCAACAAAGCTGGGGAAGGATCTGGAGCACAAGTCTGATGAGGAGTGACTGAGGGAGCTCGGGGTGTTTAGTCTGGAGAAAAGGAGGCTCAGGGGTGACCTTATCACTCTCTACAGCTGCCTGAAAGGAGGTCATAGCCAGGTGGGGGTCAGTCTCTTCTCTCAAGTAACAAGTGACAGGACAAGAGGAAATGGCCTCAAGTTATACCAGGGGAGGTTTAATTGGATATTAGGAAAAACTTCTTCAGAAAAAGGGTTGCCAAGCACTAGAATGGGCTGGCAAGGGAAGTAGTTCAGTCCCCATCCCTGGAGGTATTTTAAAGGCACATAGGTGTAGTGATGAGGGACATGGTTAAAGGTGGACTGACCGTGCTGGGTTAATGTTTGGACTTGATGATCTTAGAGGTCTTTTCTAACCTAAATATTTCTATTCTATGACTTTTCAGATTTTAGTTCTTATTTTAACACTGTTCAATGCAAGTGCCTGTGTTCAAGTATTTAGTTACTTACTTTTTTAGTTTTTAGTTTTCCTCTTCTTTTTTTATTTTCTTCTCTTCTTTATTTTTTGGTTGTATTTTTTTTCCCCCAGGAAAAGTGCAAAATGTTTCAAATTCCTGTTCAAAACCTTGATAATATAAGGAAGGCTCGAAAAAAGGTGAAGGACATTCTTGCGGATCTTGGGCTTGACAGCTGCAGGGAAGTGTTGAAGGTAAAGCATTTGAAAGAATGTAAACCGATCTGAAATATAAACCAATCTGAAATGTAAACTCCTGAAAAATATATCACTTCCTGGTGTATGTATGATGCTCTGTCACAGATCTTTATGGGGGGGCCCTTACTTCAGGGATTACTCATTACTGACTGCTCATATACCAGGGGAGGAATTTAGTGTTTTAATATGTAACACTGCAAGAGGCTGTATTTCTTAACAAGATGTGTCATAGATGGTGGTGCATATTCTCTGTTAGTAATATTTCAACAAAAGGAAACAGTACAGCTTTAGGAAAAAATACCACAGACTAATGAATTGTTTGTGTGCTATGCAGCAACTTTTTTCAATTATTTTAAAACCTCAAGCAGATGAGGACTTGAGTCTCCTCAAAGCCATGCCATCACATATCAAGGGCAAGCCTCTGAAGGAACATACAAATCATTAGCGTTTCTGAAAATGGGTAAGCCTTTAAACTTTATGTCCGGTGAAAAATACCAAAATTGTCTTACTGAGTCATAGTTTGGTTCCGCATCTTAAAAAGTATATGCAGGGCGATTAAGATGAACCTAGTACCATTGTTGCCACTTCCAGAAGAAAATTCTGTGCATCAATCAGGAAGAATGCACATCAGATTGGCAAGCCTAACACCAGAAAAGTTGCAAACACAGCAATGTAACTCCATTTCTTAGCAATAGTGTATTTCAGTGAGCTGGTGCACAGGCTTTTTTGGCTGTTGAGTATATTCATGACTTCACATTGACTGTAGTCAGGAGGTTGATTGCTTCTGTATGGCAGTACTAAAGTAGGTTTAACACTGTATAAGGGTGCTGTTGTGTCTTTTGTGGTGGTTTCTTTCTGAAACTCTGTAAGTAAGTGATTGGAAAAAAATTGTTCAAGACTACATGCATAACTAATTTTGGAACATTCCTTGTTATTGCAGGAAATTCTTTGTGTACATATCTAAATGTCGTAGTAGGTCAAGGAAAATTTCAATGTCTAGTAATTTCCATTTACGTGCTGTTTTTATTGTGTTAATATTGTTCTGTAATCACACCTAACTCAGAACCTGAGTCTGTCTTGACTATTTGAAGTAGGAATGTTTTCATCGTGACAGTTTTTTACTATGAAATTGCTTGTGGTCTCTTTGATTGTTGCATGGATTTCAATGGTAAATAAGTAGTAAGTTGTTTTGTATTTGGTTGGGTTTCTGGGGGTATGTATAATGTGCATTTAGTTGGTTTTGCTTCATTTTTAATAACTGGTGGTGGCAGGAAACCTGGCAAACATTTCCACTGTGGGAAAACCTCTATGAGATTTGGGCCAAAAAAACCCATATTAGTGGGTTATTTTTCAAATAATTCTCCCTCAACCAAGTTCATAACTTCAGTTTGTTTTTTCCAGGTAGTCTGGGGCTGGTTTTGGTACAACTTCAGCAGCAGGAAGAATGGTTTCTGTACCTTGATTTGTTCTTGGTTCATATGATGATGGTATTTCTTTTTGGTAGCATGGGATGTGTGAGGTTTTAATAAGACTTAAAATCATAAAATGGCCTGGGTTTGAAGGGACCTTGAAGACCATCTAGTGAGAAGTACCTTAAATCATTTGTTTTCTCAAATATTGAGATTTTATTTCTGGACTCTGTGAAGGGGCTGGACAGTGTAAGAAATGGATTGAAATATGATATGATACAAACATGACTTGCATCTGGTCTTAAAACTGGTCTTGCATTGTTGTAATAAGGCACGATAATGGACATAGTTTGTGAGGAAGATGAAGGAATTTCATGTATGACTTGTACCTCCGTGTAGCTTAGAGACCAAATGGATTAGTTTTTAGGCTAATTGATCTCTGCTAGGAAGAAAACATGAGCATTTTGGCTGGAGTACTAGTTTGATTCTCCAAGTGGTGTGTGTAAGTACACTGCAAGGTCGGAGGTGTTCCTTTAATAAACAGTTTCAGCTTCTCTAACATAATGTGATCCTTAGGGCCATGAAGGTGATCAGGGGTCTGGAGCACCTCTGTCTGAAGCTGAAGACATGCTGAGAGAGCAGGCGTTTTCAGCCTGGAGAAGGCTTCGTTGCAGCCCTCGGGTACCTGAAGAGGGCCCTTAAAAAGGAGAGGGAGGGACTTTTTATACGGACAGATAGGGACAGGACAAGGGGCAGGAATGTTTTAAACTAAGACAGAGGAGGTTTAGATTAGTTGTTAGGAAGAAATTCTTTGTTCAGAGGGTGCTGAGGCGCTGGCACAAGTTGCCCAGAGGAGCTGTGGATGCCCCATCCCTGGCAGTGTATCAGGCCAGGTTGGATGGGGCCCTGGGCAATCTGGTCTAGTGAGTGGCATCCCTGCCCATGACAAGGGGTCTGGAACTAGATGATCTGTAGGGTCGTTTCCAACCCAAACCATTCCGTGATTCTGTTCTACGATTCTTTGTCTTCATTTAAACTCTGAGCTTTTTATCTTTTTGTTCTGGAAAACTGTGGTAGTTTTAATACAGAGGGGAGAGCAGTTCTTAGTTTAAAAATATTTTACTCTTCAACCTAAAAATACCCTTATGCATCAGAATTAGTCAGGCTTCTCGGAAGGCTTTGTTCCTTTCTTGTTACCTTTCCCTTCTCTTGTTTTCCTCCCCTCCTGGAAGTGAGAAATGTGGGCAGGGCGTAACAAATTAGTGGATCTCTGTTTAAAGCAAGTGTTCAACAACAGCCATTTGCACCACTGACTAATTGTATTGATAGGGATGGTTATTTTTATTAGTAGATATTTCTCTATAGGAAATAGCCATTTCGGCAAAATTATTTAGACGTATTATTACGTGTATTTGGCTTATGGGAATCTGGTGTTTAAGTGTAGGAGCCCGGCTCTCAAACCAAAAGCAGAACATGTTTCAGATAAGCCATAAACTTTAAGAAACCTTTTTTTAACAGTGTGTAATTCACTCCAGCATGTTCGGCTGAAAAATTTTTAGTAAATCTCAAATTCCTTCATTTTCTCTATCAAAAATAGTTCTCTAAAGTTCTGGGATTTCTCTTGTTCCATGCAAGAGTTCTTTCTAAGGTGCTCCTGGTCTGTTTTTTGTTTTTTTTTTGTCTTTTAAGGTTTGGCTGTAGGGCAAATGCATGACTCATAGGTGTTGATTAGATTGCAAGGGATTTGTTTATTGCTGCCCTGAGCTTTTCTGGATTCTCCTTGGGCATACTTGATGGGTTGAAAAAGCTAGACAGCATATTGGAAACTCAGCTACACTTTTCTAAATTCTTGAATAATGAAGTTTAAATCAAATTGTCACTGGCATGATGTTCTGGCTTACTGTAATCTGTTGAACACACAGGAATGCTCATACTTGTGTGGACAAGAGCCTAGTGCAGACAGAGCCTGCATTAAGTAGGATTCTGTATTTGTTTGATCATTGAGGCTTTGTTTCTCTTTGTTGCCAAGTATATTCTGTGTCACTGCTAAATTTCACATAACACAAACTGTTAGATTTATGAATTCCACTGCTTTTATAAGGTCATCTGATCTTAAAAGTTATTTATTATCTGCTTCTGCTGTTGCAGTGGAGTTTGGTACAGAGGTGGAAACATTTTGCCTTCTCTAAGTATCTGCAGGGTTTTGAGTGAAGAGGGGTGTGTGAAAGGGAAAAATGTGAGGGGAGAAGAGATGTAAGTTTTCTATGGGTAAAACCTGGATTTGTAGCCTGTGTTTCATCCAAGGCATTCTGTTGTGCTGTTGAATCTAGCCTAGGGTCTTCAGAAATGCCCAGTGAACAGGAATATAGTTTGTTTGTTTGTTTGTTTTCTCCGATTAAGTTTGTGTTTTAATATGTGTGGGTCTCAGAAAACTGGAGATAAACTTAGAATTTTTAGGATAGTAGCTGGCTTTGGCTTGAGGAACATGGACTGCTCTGATGGGATTGATTAGAAGAAGGCTGTAAGGAAAATTGCTTTCCCTGACACAGTTGTTGCAGACACGGTAATATTGTTGCCTTTGCAGCTTCTGGAAAAGCAGCTCTTGGAAATCAGCTTCTGTGAATGTCTTTTGTTTTTCCAAGTTAAAAGTGCAACAGTGCTATGAAGATTTAGTACTAAAACCTGTATGTAAACCATAGTGGTAAGTTAATAAATGGAAGTAAGCAATGAAACATTACCGATGATGGAGAAGGAAGGTAGAGGGGGAAAACATTTTGAGTGTTCACTGTGAATTTGGCTGGAAGCAGTGGAATTCAAGTGTAAATATTTTCACTCCCTATATTATTTTCAGTAACTGTGAAATGTTCAGAATTCCTACTCTCTTACCAGGGAGTCGTATGAACAAATATTTGAGGTAAAATAAATCAAAGATGGTCAAAGAAGTGATTTCTTTGAATGGAGTTTTGGGACCAGTATCTGAATGCTGTATGGACTTCCAAGTCATCCTCTCTTTGTGGGAATTTTTCTTTTTTATTTTTCCTTATTTCCTGTTGAGAATTTCTTTCTATTTAGAACCGATTGCAAAAGCGTTGTTTTCATTTCTTGTTTTTATTTTACTTTTAGAATCTTAAAAGTTTTGATGCAGGTGAAAACTACTTTTCTAACACTTCATGGAGTGATGTCTCTCCTTGGGAACCTGTGGGCAAAAGGAAGGTATGTATGTTTGTGACACAAGTTTTGGGTAAATGTGTTGTGTGGAGTTGCTGAATTTTGCAATTTTCAGAAATTGGAATGCAGCTTTTTCAATGGAAAAAATAGCTTTAATATTTGTTTTCTAAGTGCTATTTTAGTCAGGGAATAATCTTACATTTCCTCTTTGCTTTTGCCTGTAATGCAGCTGGTTATGAGGACTTCACTTGCCATTTGCTGTTTTGAAGGATACAGCCTTGAACATCAGTGTTTAAGATGTCGCATTAATATTCTACCTTTTTAACCTAATCTAACATGTGGTCTTAGATGGTCTTGTGTACAACTTGGCTTCGGTTTCATTGGAAGGGTGAAAATGTGATTGCATGGATGCAAGTGGATTACGATGAAATTATTATTAGTGGCTTGGTATGGGGTGGCAGTGGAAAACTCCAGTTAGATTTGTATGTGTGAAACAGCTTTTAGCTCTGTACAGCTAGACTCTAGAAGAAAGGTGGGGTTGAGATGAACAATTCTATAATTGTATGTAGTAGCAAGTTTCTAAGATGTGGTGTAGAGCAGAGGAATATATCCAGAAAAAAAGGTGGACTTGTCAGTTTTGGTGAAGAGTCTTGGGACTTCTCATTGCCTCCATAAGGAAGACCTGTCAATGACATCTAAACAGCAGTGGGTGTGTCTGCTCTTTTCGTCTTGAATTGAAAGATGATGCTTTAGAATAGTGTGGTGGGGGGGTTTTCAGGACTATTTTGTGCCATCTTTAAAACATCTGCCTTTATCTTTAAAGGAAACTAGGATTTCAAAATGGAGTCGTTTCAGCCCCCAGCATACAGACTGACCAAAAAAAGCCACTTAGTGTTTGCCAAGCTCTCATTAAGTAGGATTCCACCCTTCAGGAGCCTTGTCTGCTTTGTTTCCTATTTCTCGCTGCCTGAACTTGAGTTCACATTTAAGACTGCAAGTTTATCTGTTCACATGACTTTGTGGATGAAAGAGTCTAATGAGACTTTTTGTTTGAGTTGGGATAAATTGTGTCCAGTCTCTTTAAGTGCCACTTCAGATGAGGCTTACAGTTACCTTTACTAAATACTGCCTTTAGTTTAGGTGAATGGAAAAAATACTGTTAAGGATGGTTTATCTTTTCCCCCCTCCTTTTTAGTTTATTCTTTATTCCCATGAAAAACATCTTCCTTTGCCAGGTCTACTGGCCCCAGTCATGTTATTTGAGCTCTGCTCTTGATGGTTCTGTCTCTTTTGCCTTTTCTTCTACCTTCTGACTCAAGAAAGAAGTTCAGTGTTGGGAGATTGTGTTAGATGAGCAAGGGAGGTTCCCCTTCCTCCCCAGACATGAAATAGGGAAGAACAGGATGAAGATGGACTAGGTGAAGCTTGTCTTCCTTCACCAGTCCTTTAGGAAAAATGATTAGCTATTTCAGTGAAAATGGAAAATAACTAAAAATTGTGCACTGGAGAGGGAATCTTCTTTCTTCCGTATTGTCTGGAGGGAGACAAGGCAGAGAGACCTGATCCCTTACCAGAAGGGAGAAATACGTGTCCTGACTCAAGTAGTCGGCATGACCAGTTGTATCTGTCCAGCAAAGAAGACTGGAATCTGATCTGATGAAATTCAGTGTAAAGTTGGTGATATGTTGCTGTGAAACAGATTTGCCAAACTCTCTTTTGGATACTAACCTTGTTCCTATCCATTTTCTTTAAACAATTTTGGTTTATTGATACATATTCACCTATCATGCTGCCTAGATTTGGGAGAAAAGAAGTCGGTCCTTCAGGATGTTCTATTCCAAAGTTGTTGCCATAAAGGGAGGATAAGTTGTTTCCTCCTGTAAACTCAGTAGGCTGGAGAAGATGTCTGTGTAAGTGAAGCTGGTGATTTCTACCATTCATACTATTTTTAGGGAGACATTAACAATTCTGGAAGAACTTTGTTTTTTGGAGGCTGTGCTCTCTGTCTGCATGTTTCTACGTTGTGGGGAATGTGAGACTACACAACAGAAAGTGTTACTATGTTCTGGGCTAGGTTCTTTGAAGGAGGACTAACTGAGTTTACCTCAGAGTTTCTAATAAGCCTTCTTTTGGATTCCATTTTTACAGTTGAAGGTTGTGTTGGTCAATCTCCAAGATGCTTTGTTTTTCCTAAGTGGCTTGTAATTCTTATTTTGTCAAATTTTCTATAAAACTGGGATGCCATTGGTAGACTGTGGTAGCACTTGTGAACAGGAAAAGCAGATGAGTAATGCAAGGAGAACATGCTGGCAGAATGGTTTGTGAAGTGTTTGTGTGGAAGAGCTCTATTTCATACAGAGAATATCAAAGCAGCAGACTTCCACATGCTTCTGTTCTGCTGAAAGAGAATTGTTTGGAATTTTTTCTTTGTTTTTCTTGTTTTGTTTTTCTTTACTCCTTCAGAAGTAGTGAGGTGTATCTTCTAGTAACGTTCTGTGTGCTTCCTTAGTTCATTAGTGTCAGTGGCCTTTCTCCAGGGGGGATACTTCAAAATTGATGCATCTGCTAATTTGCTTTGTTGCTGTTTACTAGCAGCTGAGATTAGACACCTAAAGAGTGTAAGCGGAAGATAATTCAGTGATTGCTTAGCAGTGTACTTCTTCAGCAGCCTTAGCCAGCCAGTGGCATTTTCTGACCCAATCTTTTGAATTTGGAGCTTAGATTTTAGTTATCATCAGGAGACTCTCCTAGTACTGCTAGTAGATGGCTGTCTGGGCTGTCTGTTGTCTGTAGATGGCTGACTGTAACCTCCATGGCTATATGACATGGCAGAAAAAAATACCTGCACGTGTTGTGTTACTGTTCTTCACAGCATGTCAGTGAGATGTGTGTGGGTGATCTAACTGGGCTGGATGCTGTAGTGTCACAACAGCTTGTTCTCTTTGGGCTCTGTTTCATGAGGGGCAGGAATCAGTGAGGTGAAAAACATGTCTGAGGGTACAGACAGATTCCACTAGATGTTTGAGAGTGCAGATTTGTTGTGTGGATGTTGCTGTGACTGATTCTGTAGTTTTTGGCAGGAGCCAGGGTTAACTTCCTAGGAAGCTGATCAGAAAGAACCATTGATGGGGATACCAGTTTTCCAGAAAGAACAAATAATGTTCATATGGATATGAAAAGCAGTGCTGTCATGTGACATATAACTGAGGAAGCAAACCACTGCTTAGTGCAAGATAGATGTATTCTTAAGCAGTTAAAATACTTCCCTGAGAAGAATCTGTATGCTCTATACTGAGCATTTTGGAGGAAATTTCCTAAATAAATTACTATAATGGGATGCCCAGTATGTGTGAGTTAATACAAATTGTATGTATGAGTTAATACATTGCTGCTTTATCATAAAAAGGGGTTTTACTACTTCCTATTATTATTTTGGCTCCAGAAGAATGTTCTTAAAAAAACCATCTGTTTATGGCTTTGCTAGGAAGGTCCTTCTGGAGAGTTTTCAGTGAAGAGTAGGCTGTTGAAATACAGAAAAAAAATCCCTGCCTGTTCTGTCTTTTCTCTTTTTGTCCAGTAGATGGGAGCTGGCCCTGAACTAAATAAAGTTTTGAAAGTGTGATAATAAAAGGGCTGCTGTTCCTAATTGAGAAGGCTTAACTTCCTATGTATAGTGGGATACAGATTCTTCTTGGCTTGTTCTCTGATTCCTGTCTTTAAAAACAGGCTTCAGAATTACTTCTTGTGAACTAGAGTAAAAGTAAACTCATTAAAGGCTTCTTAGTAAATTATAATGAAACAAAGAAGGCACAAATGTTTCTCCCCTTAAGTATTTAATCTTTAAATCTGCTTTTCAAAACCAGAAGAAACCGACAAGTTACATACTGTATGTCCCCTGAAGGCATTTATGACAGGTGATAGTGCAGATTTAAACAGATACCAGTGGTGTAGGAGCTGGCAGTTTCTAAGTGCATGTTTTTCTTTTGTTTGCAGAGATACAGAACAAAGCCATACTGCTGTAGCTTATGCAAGTTCTCGTCCAAGTTGCTTACTTCTTTCAAGAATCACTTGCATCGTTACCATGAGGATGAAATGGACCAAGAGATGGTGGTTTCTTGCCCAAAATGCGCATTTTCTTCTCATCCCAAAGTAGTGGGAAAACACATCCGGATGTTTCATTCATCTAATAAAAGAATACAGAACTATACAGTCAGCATTTTGGATGGCATGAAACAATTTAGGAGTGACATCATAAACTTCACATGTCTAAAATGTCAGTTCACAGACACCTTGTATTACAATATGAAGAAACATGTGCTGATGAACCATTTTAAAAACATAGTAAGTGTATATTTTGGTGAGAAACATGATGAAAGTACACCGAATTCGGTTGAGCTCTACTGTAAAAAATGTAATGCTCCTGCAAACAGTCAAGATTCTTTAATGTACCATGTCTTGACAGCTGAAACACACAGAGACCTGGAAAACAAACTTCGATCTCTGATTTCAGAACATATTAAGAAACCCGGACTTGTGAAACAAATGTATATTGCTCCAAAGCCTGTCCAAGGTGTAGCAGCTACTGCTCCATCTGCAGGGCTTGCTGCTGTCCCATCAGGTTCTGTGACAGCTCCAGCTTGCATCCAGGTTGCATTTCCACAGACTGATCAAAACCAGAGCACGGTGCAGACACAAGCAGTTCAGAACACAGTTGGACCAGTGACCGTCCCAAGTGCCTCTGGCAGCCTCCCACAAACCACCTCTGCTCCCACCACTACGTCCTTGCACGTCACTCTTGTGCCCAGCAATCCTCCCATGGGTCAGAACAACGTTGGTATTCAGCCATCGCCTTCCCAGCCCATCCTTGTTTCTCATGGGCTGCCTCTTAATCATTCTGTTGGCACCATAAACAGAACTGTGGCCCCTGCTGTTCTTCCTCTTAATCAGCCTGTCAGGCCTGGGCTCTTTCCTGTTAATCAACCCATTGGTACTATAAACAGTCCAGTTCCAGCTGGAATGCTCCCTGTTACTCAACTTGTCAACCCTGTGAATCAACCAGTTGCACCAGGAGTCCTCCCTGTGAATCAGCCAGTTGCTCCAGGAATTTTGTCTGTCAATCAGTCACTTGGGAACATGAACAGACCCATTGATCCCAGGGTCCTTCCTGTGGCGCAGACAGTTGGGTCGGGTGTTCTCCAGCTTAACCAGCCTGTTGCATCTGGGGTGGTTCCTGTCAGACAGCCTGTTGGACCTGGGTTCCTTCAGCTTAATCAGCCTGTTGCCCCAGCAGTTATCCCAGTAAATCAGCCAGTTCAGCCTCCGGTTTCTCAAAGTGCAGCTTTTTTGACTGCGGGCTCTATACTGAGGCAGTTGATTCCCACTGGCAAGCAGGTTAATGGGATACCTACGTACACACTGGCTCCCATCTCAGTTACTTTGCCGGTACCTCCTGGTGGTGGAGTAGCGACTGTGACACCTCCACAGGTACCCATCCAGCTCATGCAGTCGGGGTCAGTGACTCAGCTGTCCCAGTCACCAGCCAGTGCTCCCTCTCCTCCTGTGGTTCTGACCTCTGAGAATGTATCCTTACAGGCCTCCCCACCTGCTCCTGAAACAAGCCAGGCTGTCAGACAGGCCAAGCAGTGGAAGACCTGCCCTGTTTGTAACGAGCTTTTCCCGTCAAATGTCTACGAGGTGCACATGGAGGTGGCCCACAAACCACGTGAAGTAAAAGTAGAAACCCCAGAACCTCACAAACTTGCAGCTTGTGCACCCTTTCTGAGGATGACAGAAAAAGCAATCCGGTGTTACGCTTGTAAATGTTTTCTCTGTGAGGAAGAGCTCATGAAACATATCTTCATGCATGGCTTATCTTGCTTGTTTTGCACAGGTACTTTCTATGACTTAAAAAGCCTCGTGGAGCACAACAAAATGGCACACAATGGGAGAAAGCAGTTGCATCCAAGTTACAGCAACAGAGGAATTCAGCTAGGTAACGATGCTCAGGGTGGCCTTGTGTTTCCACACTTTGATTTCAACACAGTGCTACCAGATGAAGACATGGGTGAAAGAGAAGTACATTTGGCAGTGCTTGTTGGAATATATTCAACAGTTCTTGTTCCTGTTTACATCAAAGTGAAACCTCAGACAGCACAAGTGAACAGGAGATGCACCAGAAAAATGTTCACCTGTCCCTTTTGCTTAGGTACATTTGCTGGTAGAGAAACATATGAAAAGCATTTGAAAGAGCGGCATCATATAATGCCAACTGTGCATACGATTTTAAAGTCTCCTGCTTTCAAGTGCATCCACTGTTGTGGTGTGTACACTGGAAATATGACTCTGACAGCTATTGCTGTACATTTGCTCCGTTGTAGAAGTGCTCCCAAAGACACCAACTCGAGCCTGAAGATGCAGCTTGAGCGCACTGAGAGGAAAGAGCTGCTGTTTGTGAATGGTGAGAAGCATGTTTCTCTGGTAGTGAAAAGAAAGCAATCAGATTCCTGCTTTGTTGCAGAAGACCAAAGGAATAAGGAACAGCAGCCTCTGAGCTTAAGTACTGGCATAGCTCTGTCTCCAGAGAACGAAGTGAATTCAGGGGTAGTGCCTTTCAAACGACAGAAGATAAGGACTGAGATGAGGAAGGTTCCTTCTAGTGAGGATCTCCGCTTTCTAGCAGTAGATCCTAATCAGTATGATCACAATTCATATGAGGCACAGAAACAGTTTTTGTCAGACTACTTTCACAAGAGGCCATATCCTTCTAAAAAAGAGGTGGAATTACTTTCCTTGCTGCTATATGTGTGGAAAATTGATGTTGCATCATTCTTTGGAAAAATGAGGAATACATGCTTAAAGGCGATAAAACATCACAAACCATCTGTGCTGATGGGTTTCAGTATGTCTGAACTAAAAAACATTAAGCACAGTTTGAATTTAAAAGATGGACTATTGGATATGTAACCCAGCTTTTTATAACAGCTAAAAGCAATCCATAATTGCGTACTTAAAATTTAGCAGTTTATTATATTGTTTAACTTGCAGACTGGCCTGTTGAAGGGTGCAGTAGTACAAAAAGTATCGTTCACTTGTGACTGTTATTGTGAAAGGCACACATAGTTGTGTATTTTAAAAGCTAAAACCTTCAGACTTAAACATCTGGAATTTGTTTTAGCTTTTTACCTTTTCTGGGGGCAGCATTGTGGTTTTGAGTTTTTTTTTTTTTTTGTTCCACTTCCATTTCTTTTTCTTCTCCTCCAGGCTCCCTTTACATTTTTTTATACCACCATGTAAAACACTTGTCCTGTTAAAACCAAATTTTATTTTATTTTTCTGCAATGTCATCTTTTCTGAGTAATAAAATGTGTAATGTTGGTTAAAATAACGAGGTAAACTATGTGAGAAACATGTATTTGATTATTTGTGTTTTTAAGTCCTGATATTTTGACCTATTTTTGGTTTATCTACTCAAGAAGTGATTGCAGCCTTTACATCCATTGCCCCTTCAAATTCCCAGTGCACTGGTAGCAGTGAAATACGTGGCGTTGTCTTTTTTTCATCAGTCAAAATACCTGTGCCAGTTAAGTCTGGTGATCTGTAGTTCCTGCTGAGTATTAGCATGGTGAGGACTGAGGGGCTTCCAGGTGCCTGTTGAGGTGTTAAAGTGAACTGACTTGAAATGGTTGTGTTATCTGTTAAATAGATCTTGCTAACCAGAAGTGTTTATCCTTTTTATTTGGTGTTGAAGCCTGGTTGTTTAAATATCTATTGTTGAAAGCTTGGCAGCAACATTTGTTTCATTTTCTTTTTCAAAAAACAAAGCTGCTTTGGAGAGTGTCACATTGCTTTGATACATGAAGTGTGTGACCTCTGTGCACGTCACTTATCTGTAGAAGCCCTATCCAAATATCACCCAAATTTGATGGAAAATCTGACATTTTAAATTGCTGTTTTATGAGGTAGTAACTGAGCAGAGTTTACTCCCCAGCAAATTAGATCCCTGGCTTGGAGTCCGTTGGGTCAGAAATGGTACAAACTGAAACTGGATGAATTGGTAGCATTATGATTTTAAACTTTTGGGTACCTGAGCCAATGATATTCATGTAGTGATTGGTTCTTGTTGGCCTATAGAGAGCATCACAATAGTATAAAACCCAAATACACTTACCTTCAATATGGACCAACATCTCCGTTGGAGATTACAAGAAAAGCTGAAGGGAGGGTTCACTTGAGTTGAAGTACAAACTGGTGGCCACATTGAGGCCTTGTTGAGTACTGTCCTTTCTGGATACGCTTGTTTTCATCTGGCTTGTCAAAGAGTGCCTCCAGTATTAACAGCCAGTTCCATAATAAGTAACTTGTAAGATGTGTTGGTTTTATTTCCTCCTCTTCATCCCCCTCTCCCCACCCTCCTTTTTTAAGAAAAAAATAAGAGTTCACTTGTGCCAGTGTTGCAAGGAAAGGGTGATATGCTCAAGCTTATTTCTATTTTTTTAAGATAGTAAGCATACTTTTGCCCTGTGCCATAGTTTTATTGCTGTTTCTGAAAGGGTGTGACATTTTTAGCAGAATTTGGTTACTTCCTGCCTGAGGTTCTGTAAGTTGTGTTTGGAGTTATATTTTGGATAAGATCTTAATATTGTCATACGATTGCTTCAGAGAATTTTAATGTGTATGTAACATACGGTTACTTAGAGAGAATCTGCTATTTGGAAAAACGTAATTTAATAGCAGTGTTAAACAAACATAATATTTATGGGATCAGTTGCAGCCCCACCCCAAAAAGTGATTAAGAAACGGGGTGTTCTTATAGCCTAGTAATAGCTCATTAAAAATTAAAAAATAAAATATACTTGCCCATAGCACAGTTCATGAAACCTGTTCAGAGGGCTTTGAGTGAGGAAGAGGGATGCTCTCTAGAAGTTCTGAAATGTAGGCACTCATTCTTACAGCCTCGGCCCTGTGAGCCCTGTCATCTTTGGGGCAGTTCTGCTGGTACTGGTGAGACTCCAGCATGGGGGAATTTGGCAGTGTGCATCTGGGGAAGGCTTGCCATGAATGGGGACAGATTGTTGAGAGAACAGTTTGGCTGTGGGTAGCTGGGAAGTCATTTCATGGTACATCCATGCTCCGGGCACCAAGGGAACAATCCAGTCTTACCAGAGTTACTACATTTACTACATAGTGTCCAGTATTGATGTTAAGCATTTTATTTATTGGACTTTGATTTCACAGTTTCAAATAAACCAAATTTTTAACTTTCTCTTAGGTGTGTGTGCAAATGATTGCCTATCCATCCCCTTCCCTCTTTTAATACATTCAGAGAACTTTATATGAACATTTCTTTTGGGGCGAAACGGCTGATGAAAGAGACAAGAGGAAAGTAAGAGAAAGTAAGAAGTAGAACTTGGATCTAGGTGCTTCAGGTAGATCTTAGTGCATTATAGTAATTATTTATTATCTCAAATATTGATAGCTGCATATTTTCCTAGAGACTGATATCCTTAAATCTTGGTACTAATTTTTTATCACTAAATGTTTGTGCTCTCATTAAGTGGGTACTGTAGAAATAAAAACCAGATGAATTTTGAAATGTGAAAGTGATGACTGAGAATGCAGTATGGTCGTGGTTTTCAGGAAAGCCAGGGAGCTTGAAAACAGCCAAGTTAAAAATCGGTGGCTTTAACTGAATCAGACTTTTCGTTGTAGACTTCTCACGGGTGAAGTCATTCAGATGGAAACTGTTAGTCAGGAAAGACGCTACTGCCCCTGCCTCAGGCTCCATGTGGGCAGTGTGGTAAATGCCTCTGGCACTTCTCTAAGGACAGAGCCACACAGTCCTGGAATATGGGAATGGGAAAGCAAAGGAGCTGCCCTCTGCAGCAGACTTGACGAATACAAGTCCTTGAAACATGTGAAGGGAGCTCTGGTCCACTGTGAAAGAAGCCCAGTTGGGAAGAATGCTGGTTGACTTGCAGGATGATTTTAGCAAGTACGTGTTTCATGTGGGACTGAAAAAGCCCCAAATCTGCATATATTCTACTTCTTAAATACGTTGGTCTGGAGAGGTGTCTGGTTTTGAGCAATAGTACTTTGCTGTGGCGCCATGAGTTTTGTGCCTCTGAAATAGTGTGATAACTTATTACTTGAATATGTAGTAGGAAGGATTATTATTTTATTCTTAATGTTTCTTCTGTGTACACTCATGTGCTGTGAGTTAAGTGAATATTGTTTGGTAAACTGACATTTTGGAAGGGGCCAATAACCAAAACACTTCCGTGGTGGATTTTCAGTACTGTGTTCTTGTGTGGAATGCTGCCTACCTTCACTATTACATCAAACTTTTTTTCCCTTCAGTGTTTAAAATTCAGAAAACCTCAGATGCTTATTCAGGTAGCTGTTGAATATAATTTTGGGGTGTGCAATTCTCAACAAAATTATCTATAAAGCTATAATTTTACTGCAGCTGGCTGTGCCATTTTCAAACATATTTCTCAAACTTAATTGTGGACACCTTTTTGTGGGAAAGATGCTTGATGCTAAGTAGCAAAGTACAGATACATGGGGAAAAAAAGTTGCAATCTAATAGCAAGGGGACCTCCTCCCCCCAAAAACCCCCCAAAAAACCAAACCCAAAAAACCTTAAGAAAATGAAAACATTAATGACTTTTTTTAAAAGCCAGGAGACTTTTGACTCCTCTGCAATGTGCATGTGAAAAGGACACATTGAGGGTATTCATGAATGAAGGAGAACTTCGTGGTACTGCATTTAAAGTCTTAACACATCACTTTAGTGCCTGCTTGTCTCATTCTGGCTGTTCAGATCTGACAAGCAGCCTGCAGCTGTGACCATTTCTCTTTTTACTTGAGTACCAGATCCCAAAACGTGTGACATTGTTCTGTTTGCTCTGCACTTGCCCCTTTTAACATATTGAGTGCAAGGGGGTGTCTGTGATGTGTGAGTGCTTGCGGTGCTGCCTGGTGTGTTTGAGGAGCACGTTCGTGCGCAGATAATCAGGAACACATGGGCCATGTGCCCATCCTCTTAATTCCACATCAACTACTGTTCATCAAGGTTTCACCTAGTCGTATGTTGCAGAGCAGCTTGTAATAGAATGAGGGGAAGTAGAAGTCTCAAGTATCTTTGCAGGTATCATTATTTTATTTTGTCTGCTTATGCATTAAGTGGGAGTGAGAGCAGTTCCTGCCATTCTTGAAGGCTGAGACTGGCAGGCAGTGTGTGCATTGAGCTGCACCAAGTAAGCCAGGTATGGGACAGCTGACTATGTATCATTGAAAACCATCAGGCATGGAAATTTCTGGAGAAAGATCTGATTAGTTGTATTGTCAGAGTCAGTGTCAATTTGGCTTGCAGTCTGTTTGGAAATAAAAAAACCACTAAATTTTGAACGAAGTGAGCAGCCTGTAAAGCAGCATTGCTGTCCATTTGCTGCACAGATGTGAGACACGGCGTTGCTGAGGAGCACACCTGCTCCATGGTTCTCATACTGCCTGCTGCTGCATGAATAGCTGAAGAGGACTGCACACTTATGGATGGATGGGAAAATGCCAAGACACCAACTCAATCACAGTCAAGGACGGTTAATAAAGGTAGCAGAAGATTACACAAAAGCACCGTAGATTTTTAGTTGTTCTTTGCAGAAAAACAGTCAAAGGGGTGAGAAATTCCCCTGGCAGTTTCCAGTCTCTGCTGAGATGTGGAAGATGGTCTCCTGTGACTGGGCTCATTAGCTGTGCTGTCACACAAGGTATATGCCAGTAGTGTCACCTTTTAGAAAAAGTGATGCAGAAAGGATGCTGTTGGAGCCTGTGTGAAATACTGACTTTGGGCACTTTGACACTTTTTTCATGTGTTGTGAAATTATTTCCAGGTCATGAAGGGTAAGTACCCATAGCAACTTAATTGAAAAAGTCATTTGCATATCACATAGACACAGTGCCATCCATCTGCCACAGGACTGACATCATACACTATGCTGGAGAGCAAGGGCTGAGTTACGAGTTCTTCAGAGCTCTTGGTCTCCTCTCCTGATGAGTTTAAGTAATTAGGGTTGTAAGGGCATTACTTAACCCAAACCAGGTGGTTACTTTTGAAGGTACTGCCAGTCTGCTGTACATGTGGGCATCTGCGTGCTCAAGTTCTGTCTGATTGATGCTGTTGTGGCTACACAGGATCATCGGCAGAGCTGAAGGTGAGAGGTGGGCTGGTCAGCAGTGATCCTGCAGTGCTGTTTTGTTAGCAGAGGCTGCAGAGTGTGAGTGGTACAGCTAAATCTTCTCTGTCTTCTTGTGCTTGTTCTCATAGAAGTGTAGGATGGTTTGGGCTGGAAGGGACCTTAAAGACCATCTAGTTCCAATCCCCTGCCATAGACAGGGACACCTTCCACTAGACTCGGTTGCTCAAAGCTGCATCTAGCTTGGCCTTGAATGTTTCCAGGGATGGGGGCATCCACAGCTCTCTGGGCAACCTGTTCCAGTGTTTCACCACCCTCAAAGTAAAGAACTTCCTACTGATGCCTAATCTCTTTCATTTTGAATCCATTCCCCCTTGTCCTGTCACTACATGCCCTTTTAAAAGGTCCTTCTGCATCCTTCTTTCCACTCCCTTCAGGTACTGGAAGGCCACAATTATGCCACCCATTAGCTTTCTCCAGGCTGAACAATCCTCTCAGCCTTTGCTTGTAGAAGAGGTGTTGCATCCCTCTGATCATTTTGGTGACCCTTTGCATTTTGGAGTAAGAGTTCATTTTAAGGTAGCTGTCTGGACTGATCTTATTAATGCTGTGGAAAGTGCAAGTCTATTAACCACACTTGTTAATGGAGGAAAAGCTGCTGGGCAGCATTGAGGTAGAGAAGAACCGGTATTGTGTGTGAAGTACTTGAGTGCTGGAACTTCATACAACAGCATCATGATTTATAAACACACATTGATTAAGGTCAGCCAGCGTAGATCCACCCAGCCCACTGCTGCTCAAGGCCAGGGGTGGCCTTGGTACAAATGGAGGGTGACATGTGACCACCTGTGCCTTCAGTGTGGCATTGTGCAGAGCCAGTGGTGGGGTCAGAGCCCTGAGATTGAGAAGGATCGAGCGTGATTGGGGCAGGAAGACATTTTTGAGTTGAACTTCAGCTGAGGGGAGGTGCATGAGGTGGCTGCTCCTGGTACCAAGGGGCTGCCACCTGCCAGCGCAGCCCAGTGCTGGGCAGTCTGTAGGAACCTGCCAAGTCCTGCAAAAATATCTATCCTGGGAGCAGAGTGAAAGCCCAGCTAACAAGCGTGGGACTCCTGCTGGGTCAGAGCATGGAGTGGCATTTGGAAGTGCAGTGTCGGCTCCCTGTTAAACACTGCACAAGGGATGGCTGCTGTAGGTGAATTCCCAAAGCCTCTCTCTGTGAGGGCACTCTGCATTTTCTTTGTAAAGGCCTGGGTTTTGCCGAAGGTGGCCTTGACAAGATCCCTGCAGAAGTGAGGAGTGTGAAGAGGATCTGGAGTCCCTGGATGCTGGGGTGCTGTGGGAGTGGGGATGAGGGAGCCTCTCCAGAGCCCCTTTGAGCATGAGACCAAGCTGGTGCTGCTGCGCTGAAGGGGCTGGGGCTGCCAGCCCCATGGAGTCTTGGACAGAGCAAAGGTTCATCTCACAAGTGACACTTCTGGCACTGGATTCTTCAGATGCCGTTTTTGTTCTTTAACAAGTGAATTAGAAAGCTTGGAGTGGAAGATTTCTAATAAAAATGATTCAACTAAGAAATAAAATGTCAAATATTTGTAAAATAAAATATTTCGAAAATAATCTAATACAAGTATTCAGAAAATTGCACATGCTGTTCTGAATGGTTTCCCTTTGGAGAGGAGGAGGGAATCCGAACAACAGCAGCAATAAAGACCTCTTAATAGTGCAAGGCTCTTGGGGAAACAGAGCTTAGCAAAATGATATATTAATAGAAAAAAAAAAAAAGACATTTTCTCAGAGCAGATGCTTCCTACTGTTTCTGTTGTCCTAAGCCACATGTTTTTCTGGGGCAATGAGGTCAACTGTCATAGAAATACCCCAAAATCTTGGCAAAAATCTTGAAATAACCAAAAATCTGCAATTTGTTTCTTCTCCATCTGCTTTTGGAGTAGGTGGAAGAGAAATTAAGTGTCTGGCAGGTTTCTGTTACTTGCATAAAGCTTTTGCTTTGCACTACTCTGTGGTTGGGCATTTTTAGATCTACTTGTAGTTTTGCTGGAGTATCTGTAACATGCTGAGAAACACAGATTTCTCTTTGGGAAATCTGCAGCCATAAAACCTCCTAAATACAGTGACATTACAATTAGAAGATGTTTAGCTGCTGGGGCCAGTTCCCTGCTCCCTCTGTGGGTGGGAAGAGGTGGATTCTTAAGGAATTAGGAGGGCAAAAATTTAAACAGGCAGCTTTAGACAAAGGAATTCACAAAGCCTGTAAGCAGACCCAGCCAAGGGCGGAGGGATAAGTTGTGCTTCGAAATACTGTGTTGGTAACAAGTCCTGAGCAGTGTGATAAACCCTGCAAGAGGGAATTACTGGGTTTTTCCTTTTTTTCTTCTCCTTTCCTCCATACTGCTGATTAAAAATGTACTATTTTCCTTTTCTGCTTTGTATGATAAGTCAGCAGCAAGGGAGAAGCAGAACATCAGGGTCAGGCATCCAGTCACAGCTCAGCCCTGAAGCACCCCTGCCTCAATTTACCTCCTTTTTCTTTTCAACAGGAGATTATATACATTGTGCCCAGGTGGTTGCACATCAGGTGAACCAATGCTGCTCTAATTGGAATGAGGGGCACTGTGCCTGATGGTCATTGTTGGGGCCAGGATGGTTGTGTGGTGAACTCGGGCTGGGTCCCATCTGTGCCCTGGACTCCTTGCTGGTTTTCCCAGTCCTCCCCTGGTGGAGGCCCCCGATGCCAGATTAAAAATGATGCTGACATGTACTGGTTGTTGTTCAGATATTAATGCACTCATTTGCTTTTCCCTCCTCTTTTGGATTAAGACAATAATGTTGAATTTACTGTTGTTCATGATAATTTCAGGTCTGCATGAGAGTTCTTTGAACAACCAGGGTTTTCTTAAAAAATTTTTTTCAAAATATTTGCTTCTTTGTTCACAAGTGCTGAAACCTTGAGAGTGTGTCTGTTTACGTGCCTGTGTTTGATTTACCCCTGAAGTACTCAGTTAAATGAACTTTTTAGATTGCTGGTGACAAAAATTATGGTTGTGGATTTGACTCATTTCCATGCCAACAATTTAATACATGCATACACGTTCTTATGTCAGGTATCCTCCTCAACTGGAGAATTACATTCTCAGGGCAGCCCTGAGTATGTTTTCATAGGCATCTGCAGGAGGAAATAAATTTACAAAAAGCAAGAGAGACTTAGGCCTGTGCAGATTTGATCTTGAGAATGAAGTGGCACAGAAAATAGAACTTGTAGAAAAGTGTTAGCTTTAAACAAAAACAACTGAAAAATAAAAATCACAAGGCGGCTGCATTCCTTCTAAATCAAAAGCAGCTGAAATGTAATTCCCTTTATGCTGTGATGCCACCTACGGGATTTCTGTGGGGAGCACAACCCTGGCCACAGCGTTTAGATTTTTAATCTTAGGGTTGAAGGTTTGTTTTAAAACCACAAGAGCATGATGTCCTCCTGAGTCTATCAAAATAAATGTTTCCCACACTGTACTTAGCTATTTCTGTATTGAATTTCAGGAAAGTTTAATTCCTTCTCAGAAACTTTGGTTCATTTGCTGTCTGCAATTACAGACCTGAGCCAAACACCTCATATGCTTCCTGTCCACAGAGGCATTTCTGAAATGCTTAGTGCATACTAGATCTGCCTTGTAAAAAATCATCAGAGGAGCACAATCTATGAAAAATCTTGTGAGTTTCTGCAGACATCACAGCAGTGATTTTGAACCTGTGAAATTGATACATGTTTTGGAGAGCAGAGGATTTCTGTGTTAAAAGATTAGCATTTTGAAGCCATAATTCAATGCAAACTTCAAAAAATAGATCTGAAACTGTAATGCAACTAGTCCTAAACTCTAGACAAGTGACCTGAGTGTTAAACATTCAAAGTAGAGACATCTGGGTTATGGCTATGATTGGGCAAGACCTTTCATTTCACAAGACAGAAAAGGCCATAATATATGAGAGAACATATGTACTCTTCAGGAATAAGTAATAATGTATGGAACGCATTTTCAACTCACTTGATTCTTTTCAAACACAGAACTATTGTCACTAAATTGTGGGTTGAATTGCCCAAGTAAAGCACAGAGCTCTCATGCAAGCCAGGAGGGCTACTGGATGTTTAGTAACCACTTTTATCCTGATAGGGAAGGACTGGACAAATTCAACTCTCTTGCTGAGTGAGTGCCATTTTTTTCAAGGGTGTCAAGTACCTGCCTGGTGGATGCAGCACAGCACTGTGGGATGGCTGCAGGTGGGCTGGAAGCACAAAGTAAAACATTTCAAAGATATTTGGTATTTATTTTGAGTAGATGCAAGAGGGATTTTTTTCACAATGAGAACAAACAGACATTAAAATAATCTCCCCAGGGAAGAAAGCAGTGGATTCCCCAACATTGGACACTTAAGACTGAGCTGGACCAGGTTCTGGGCCATCTTTACACTGTGCTTTTGCCAAGTAAGGTTGAACCAGAGGGCCTGAGGTCCCTTCCAATCTGGTATTCTGTGATTTTGTGATAATGTGTTGCTGCAATGGAATTGTTGACCAAGAATTAACTTGCAGAGAGAAAATAAATACATAATGGAATTAAAATTCAAATACTGAAAATGACCACATTTTAAAAATGCAGGGTGAGCGAGGAAACCAGCAAAATGGTTAGTATGTATAGTGACACTTTTCAGCTACTCAAAGCTTTATTACAGAATTACAGCATTGTTGATATGGCAGAGACCTCTTCAGACCATCTAATCTAACCCCTTGCTCAAGCAGAGCCACCTAGAGCCCAGGACTGTGTCCCATCATGTGTTGAGTGTCTTCAAGGATGGAAGATACTTTGGCCTCTCTGGGCAACCTGTGCCAAATGCTGTTTTAACCAATCTCGCAGTAAAAGTGATGTTCAGATGGAGTCTGAGGTTTCTTCTTTTTGTCCACCGCCTCTTGTCCTGCCAGCAGGCTCTGCCTTTCCTAACACTTCTAGGTAATGAATGTGTCCTTGGAAAACGGCATCTGCCAGTAACAAGTAGTTAAAAGTCTACTGCAGTAGGCAGTAAAAGTGTATGGAAGATCAGAAGCAGCTGCACATCCATTTACTAAGAACAAATGTTCCTGCTATGTTCTGGTAGGAAACTTCTCTGTGCTGTTAAAAACGTAGAGCATCACAGGATGGCACAGTTGCTGCATCCACGCTGCCAATGCCTTTATTGTCACCTGGATCAGTTCATGGCTGATGTACAGCACTGCTGTACAAAGGAAACTCGAGTGAACTATTCAGTTTGGGAAACTTGGCATTGAGAGCAAGGACTGAACAATTGTTTCATCGCCAGAGTTTGGCCCAGTGATGTTAACTCAGTCTGCTTATAATTGTGTGTATTTGCTATTTATTTACTCGTTGAGTGTGAGTGTGCTGCTTCTGACTACATACCAGAAAAGAAACACAAGGTGTGATGGATCATGGGTGACACCATCAGAGCAAGAAGGGCCACAGTAATGGTTAACATTCTATGTTTCTGTACTGCACATGCCCTCAGTGCAGCAACAATGATGTTAAAAGTTCAAAGAACATTTCCGAGGCTCTGGCCCTTGCTCACACCCATGTTTGCCTCCGGAGTTTTTTAAACACTTGCCAAGAGAAACTTCTCCACTTGAACATAACAGATGCTTGTTACCGCATTGTAATCAAGCTTTTGCATATTTTTGAGTGTGCTTAAACTTGACTAAAAATCTTTCTCAGAATAATGAAAAGCATCTCAATTCCTGTTAGTATCGCTGTTGTTACAATCTGGACTGCGTTAGCTGCTTTGCCATCACAACTGGCTTGACCTGGGAGAAGGGTAACTCAGATCCCCTCCGCAGGCCACAACTTTGCCTGCTCTGTTCCCAAGCTGTGGTCACTCACCAGCACTGCCTGGCTCTGCTGTCTCCTGGAGCAGGGCTGGGAAGGCTGTGTTGAGGTTGTTTGTGGTGGCATATCCTTATTACATCACTTATAGATGGAAATAGTTTCCACCTCTCTTTTCTGCTAGTCTTTGTAAGCATTCTGTTACATGGTTTCATCCCTCTGACTCTTTGTGCCTGTACAGTTTCTCCTGTTGAAATCTTTTGAAGCCAGAAAATAGGATAGATTTAATTTTTTCTACTTTGGAAATGTGTATTTGCATTTCTCACATCTCCTTTGGCTCATCTGGGCCTTGAGTGAGGTCTTAAAGCAGTGGTGTAGGGACACAGTAAGTCCTGCATTATGTGTATGAGCAGCACTTCGGAAAGTACTGCAGCCACAAGATGCTGATCCAGAGTTTACATTGCCACTTCAAGCCTGTTAAAGAAGCAGAATGCACAACCTGCCATATTCAACACACGCACAGAGAACGCGTGTATGACAGCATTTGTTTTCCAGCATGAAAGCCAGACGGGCTGCTTGTTCTATCTCATTTTCTGGCCAAGACATGTCCCTGCTTCTGATCTGAATGAAGCTGGTGGTGCCCACAGCCAGTGCTAATGACAATACAGCCACAGCCTTGCTGGCAGCAGCTCAGTTGCTGCACGGAATTAATGGCTGCAAATATTTAAACTTCCTTTGTTATGCCAGAGGCCCCAAAGGTGATGCAGAGGTTGGGGGTTGATGGCTGCTCTTGATTCATGCCAGCAATTCCACTGGTACTCAGAAGCTGCTCTTACTGCCCTAAGCAGGACGGACCAGGGTGTTGTTAACTCAGAGGAAAATGAATTGCTGCAGCTGTGTGCACTTGAGAATGAAAGCATCCAGAGTTATCTTTTTAACCTTTTTGCATGCTTATAGCCAGACAGCACCATGTATAAATTACATAATAAAGCAGTGTGATCCTGCACCTTTGATTGCCATTTGTACTTGAAACTCAAAAGTATTAACCCCTCATATTTGTATTCTTTACTAAAATAAATTTCTACATTCTCTACAATGGCCAAATGTGCTCTTCCTGAAGAGGCTGATACGGAGCCTGATACAGGGGACTGTGATATAAATATATTTATATGCATATATATGTGTATATCTGTGTGTATACATGCATATATGTGCATATGAATATATCTTTATTTATATTTACTGAATGTTGCTCCTGCTGCTGCAGCTTAAAACTTGGCTAAAAAGTAAATTTATACACCAAACAGTAGTAACAACCCATGCACTTCTTCCACTGTCAGCAAACAGTGCAGAATTGCAGAAGACCAAGCTGAAGAGCAGGCTTTAATTTGAAATCTGCCACATCAGCACTGGTGAGAACTTCTGATATATATCATAACCCACTGATTGAATCCTTTAACCCCCTAGGACTATTCAGCAGTGATGTAGAGGAATGCTGGCTTAGAAGGAGAGTCAGAACTGGATAAAACAGGCTGAAAACCTTTGTATATATTGCAGCTCATGCTGAGAACTGAGCACAAACAAGCAAATTGACAAACCTTGCCAAGCAGAACAGAAAGCATTTGCAAAAACACAGGGGTGGCTCTTTACAGTGAGAATCCATGGAATTATTAAGGACTGTCAGAATTACAGAGGCTCAGGCTCAGGTTATGCTCCTTACTGCTGAACCTGGCCAAATGAAGCAGAATCCAGCTTTGAGGAAGGCAAATGAAAGAGAATACTCTGGGGGGATGAATAGATTTATTCTGTTTTAAGAAACTACTGAGATCTAATTAACAGGTATCTGTTAATACAAGTTTGAAAGTCATTTATAGGTTCACAGATGTGCTTTATATATATGCATACATACATATATACACACCTATAATCAGAATTTTTCTCATATATATGATAATCTAATGAAAAATTTAAGGTTAACAACCTTTCTTTATGTAAGTAATGGCAGGGTTACTGCACTATTTCATGAGTTATTGCATCTTCAGGGAAGGCTGTCCTTTATTTTTTATTCTCCTTTATGTCCTAGGAACTGAAAGGCAAAAAAAATCCTTTTACAAGAGCTTTTACTTAGATGTTTCACTGTTGCCTCAGAAGATCATCTGGTCCAACCTTTTGATGCTTCATTTAGCACCATGTCCAGTTGTATCTTGAAAACCTCCAGTTGGGGGGACTCCACCATGTCCCTGGGGAGTTTGTTCCAGGGATTTGTTGTTATCACTGTAAAAAATGTCTTTCTTATATTGAGATGAAATGCTCACACTTTTTTCCATTAAGCAGTGCATGTACAAAGTCCATTAAAATTAGGAAAGGTTTTGGGCAATTGTTGTTTCCCCAATTTTCAAAGTAAGCACCTTTGCTTTCAATATTGGGTATACACAATTGGCCTCCCATAATGCAAATGTTGGTAGCATTGTTGGTAGAATTATAGCTTCAAATATAACTGAAACCTTCAGCTTCATGGTATTAATTAGCAAAAGCTGATGTACTACTTAATGCTAGAAGCGTATCCTACGTATCTGTAGTTGTGGTAACTTGAGACAAGCAAACCTGCTAGGGCTTGGAAACATTTTTCTCAGAGTTTTTGTTTGTTTATGGGCTAAGACTCTCTTTGGCTTATGCAACGGGCTCTGCAAAAGTTTGCAGCCCAGAGAGGGCTGGGAGAGAGCACAAAACAAGCAGTGCCTAAACACATACATGGGGGGCAGAATGCCTTAGCACTGGTAGGTGCAGCCACTCTTAGGAGGTGACAGTTACTTGCAGTTGTCACTCCACATGGAGCAGCTGGAGCCACTGTCTCACTGTATAAAAGCATCAGTTCAAAGAATTTGCAGGAAGTTGCAATCAGGTCTTGCACAACCCTGGCAGAGAAATCTTTTTTCCCCTCAATGTTACTTTTTGGGATTCAGTTGACTATAGGGTCACCTTACAGTTCAGACTTCAGATACGAAACACTTAGGCCACAGTCTTGCAGAGCATTTGTGTATTTGTATTTGCTCATGTAAATGCTCCCAGGGCTTCCTAGGAATAGAGATACTAGGGAAAAGTTTTGAAATATTCTTTGTTATGTGTAAAAGGAAGAGCTGGAACAGTGTCATAAACTCAGTAGAGATGTATAAATTACATTTAACCTTTGAAGCGAGGGACACATGAGCAAATCTCCAAGTGATGACAGTGGGTAAAGCACCGTAAGAGCAGAGCATGGGAGAGGAGTGGGGCTGTGAAGTGACACTGCAGTTCTAGGCGTGACTTCGTACCCGCTCACAGAACTGACTGTTCCTCACCTCTCAAGTGCAGAGATGGCAGCTCCTGCTGGACTCAGAACTCAGCCAGCAATCTCTTGCTTTTACTTGCTCTGGTATTTGCCCCTGTGGCTGATCCTCTCCTGGAGGCGTACAAAGCGGCACCTCTAGCATCTCCGCTTCCGTGCCACCCTGCTGGGAAGAGCCAAGCTAAGCAAACTGAAAGAGGATGGAGGCATCTCTCTGGAGCCAGTTAGTGCCATTAACTGTGGTTTTCAGCAGAGAAGCAAATATCGTTTTGTAAATGTTTCATCTGGGTCCTGTTATAAAAGCAACAAACAGGCTTGTGCTGCTTTGAAGTGCCCTTGTGCTGTCTCCATTCCTTCTAAGTGAACCCAGATTTCCACACAGATGGTGACAGAAGATCATTAGCACTTTCATGGAAAACAACTCTGAAACCTGTATCAGATTTGTCCCCCTCAGGTTCAAATTTCCTAAGTTGCAATTAAGACTGGGCTTGGTTTCTTCTATTTTTTATCCCAGTTCAACTGAATTCAAAATCCACAAGTAAGTAGTTTCTTCATTCCTTTGAGGTAGTCCAAGGTCTTGAGAAAACCTAGAAAATCCTTAAGTGCTTTTGTTCATCCAGAAAAAAGAACGTAAACCCTGTACACACTGAATGCTGGACTTCAGTTTCAGAATTTAGGATTCTATGAAATCTCACTGGTTCTGTACATATTTAACATGAATTCTCAAAAGCTTCACTCTTTTCTAGCAAGCAATGGACACTGACATATAAATTACAGAACCACAGAATCTCTGGGCTTAAATTCTGCTTCTCCCCAATTCATCGTACAAATTAAGGCAACTTTTTTGTTATAATTTCTCATCATAGAAAACTTTCACAGACGTATAAAACTAAATTCACTGTGTATTCTATTCCACAGAAGGTATGTTTTTAAAGCTCTTTACTACCTTTTCCAGTGTGGGGCACATATATATATATACACACATACACGTGTGTGTGTATGTATTTTCTTAAGACATTTATAATTGCTTTGTTTTTAGTAGGCATCAGATTTGCTTCAGCTAAATGCTAAGCAAGCTAGCAGGCTACACATTGAAGAGATACTTGCTAATGATGTGGAAAAAATAAACAATCTGAATTGTTTGAAGTTTCTGGGGATAGCATCTGAGCCATGTCAGTTCAAAAAGCTTTTCAAAAATACATTCGTTCTATTTCTGTGTCCAAGTCTAAAGAATCCACATAACAAATTTCAGAAACAGATGGATTATCAACATACTCAAGTTTTTTGTTTCAAGACTTGGATGATTATGTGCATGAGTCTTCCTCAAGGTATTTGGCAAGAACACTTTCACCCTTGACATCTATTTGGGAACATTATCTGAGTGAGTCACGCATGGATGTAAGTGCAGTTAGTTTTAAGTGCTTATTTTGAGAGAGAAAGGAAAATATATGCAGTGTTGCTGAGTTCCATAAAATTACATGCATTCTACACAAGGACTCATGACACATGTGTTTATTAAAATAAAAAGCTTTAATACTTTTGCATTTAAAAGATTTAGCAGAAAATAATTGCTACAAACATGCTACAACCTATATGTTCAAAAAGTTTTCAGTGCTTTCTTTCAAAGTTCAGCATTTTGGCAAAAATAAGTTTTTCTGTATATACTTCAAAACTTGGCTATCATAATACTGATATAAAATACTTCATGTAGAGTAAAGTCAGGTGCATAAAATACAATAAGTAATAAAACATACTGTTTGTATAAACATTTAAAGTATAAATTTCATTAGATAACATGCAAATACTGCAATATTTTAAATGGCACTTAAATATAGATACTGAGATTCTTTATAATTTTGCATCCAATATGAGATTCTGAAATGTACAAAACTATAAAAAGAACACATCTCTTCACTGAAGTCAGGTACTAGCATAGAGCTTGATTGTCATTTTACAAGCAGTGAGCCCAATGTCCTGCAAGTCTTCACTAGTCCAAGGAAAGACATCTACTGAAATAGGCCCAGGGCTAGTTAGCTTTCTTCATAATAAAATATGAAAGCATATTTACATGAGAATAAACTCTTAAATTTTTGGTAAGGTAATTAAGTAGCAGCAATCTGTTTCTTCCAAAAATGATGTTTAAAATAGGTGCATGCTTTTGTTGTCACTGATACGCATCTGAATAATATAAAATTAGCATTCTTCAGTAAACTCAAAACACTGTTTAGTTCATTGCTGAAAAAACCCTATAAAATTACTTCTCCTCAAAATCATAAATCCATAATGTCAGAACCTTCCAGAGCATATTTATGTTTCCAAGATCCATGGAAAACAATCTAATTGTGCTGAAACAGTCATCTGACTAGTTACGAATACATCTTTTCACATTATTCAAATAGTTCTTCATTGAAAAATATAAGTTCATCAAATCTTGCACAGTTTTTGTTTTCTGGTTCAGTGATCAACAACTCCAAATGTCCTTCACAATATAAATGCCACAATGCTCATGCCTATTTCCCAAGCAGTTATATGTAATATATCAACGCTGATGCCAAGGTGAATGGAAGGCTTATGAACAGGGAGTGCAGAGCAGGCAGCACTTGAGCAGAAGCAGAATAAATGCTAAATGAAACTTGTACTTGAGATGCAATCAGAGCTGACAGTGGCACGTGTGATGCTAATGTTGGGCTGTCTGAATTGATCAGGGACTCGATCTTTTCTGCTTCTTTATTGCAGGCTTCAATCTAGAGGGAAAAAAAAAGTTACTATTTCTCTTCTTACCATGTAAAATGCCAATGCAAAAATATTCCCATCAGCACATAAGATTTCCATTATTTTGGGGAGTACTTGGAAAACAGATTGGAGGTCTCATCATAGACTTTGGTACTATGAAAACTCTTGTGGAAGCCCTGAGTCGTAGAAAAGGAAAAGGAAGGAAGCTATTATACAAGTTGTCGTGGGGTGATGTGTTTTGAATGTTGATGCCAAAAAGCCCACAGTGAATTATCACTAAAAAAAAGTGCCTCTAAAACTGAGGACTTCCTTCCTGATTGACCAACTTACTTCCTTGAAGTCTGCAACAGTGGAAAAATCAAGATTTTCTCCTTACTGGGCTTTTTCTTCCAAATCAGAGAAAACTAATTTTGTTTACGGGAAAGGAAGAAAAGAATGGAAGTAATAGAACCTGAGAAACCCCAGGTTTCCATTGCCCCACTGACATGATGACAATAATGAACTTCTGTTAGAAAATTCATTTTTTTCACTTTACTTTCTACTGAATCTCAGAAAGGAATTTAGTAATAAGTCTCTTTAAAAGCATCGGAAGCTGCCTCTGGTGAAGTTTAAACTTGACAAGCTTAATATCTGGAAGTCCAAAGCTCTGAAAGTTGAGGAGTGTCTAGCTCAGCAATGGGTGCCACCAATGAGGTACACAGTGGTGGCCTCTCTGGTTTCAGAGTCCTCCTCCCCCCAGGAATCTGACAGCACCTGCTGCAGATGGAGTGAGAGCTGGCCAGGCTGGCAAGACTTTCCTTCATAAGTCCTGGGGACATTTTGGGCTATTTCTGCTAGAGAAGGAGACAGAAGTTGGAGCTGAGTTGGACATAACAGGGCATGAGCAATTGAAATACAATATATCAGCCTGAGAAACAAGCACCATCGTACATGTACAAAAGTGAAGCAAATCCATGCTGGGTAAAAAAAATAATAACGTCATCTACCTGCAATGGTTTGGGGTTCTGATCCACAGGAATGATGAGAATCACAATTTCGGATTCTATGCTTAAGTATCCAAACACATCACACTGTGGCACTGACACATGCAGGCGGATTTTTTCAAGTATGTCAAGTACTGTTATTGGCTTTTTATTTGTGACCTGGAAGAAAATAAAGAACTCTGCGGATGATGTGATATTATGGAAGATTCTCCCCCTCAGTTTTAATAACATGATGTCATGCCAGAAAATGTGTTTCAGCCATTAAACTACTCAGTTTTAAACTCTGCTCTAAATACTAGCAAAAGACCTAAAGGATTCAATGCTTCCAAACATCATTCTAAAAAATGATTCACCAATTCTAAAAAAAACTGAAAACCAACCAACCCCTCCAAAAATGTAAAAAAAAAAAAGAAGGAAAGGAGGAGGAAAGGAGGAGGAAAGGAGGAGGAAAGGAGGAGGAAAGGAGGAGGAAAGAAAGAAAGAAAAAAAATTTACTTCTTATAACAATCATGGTTTTGATGTGTTGTTCTCCACCTTCATGGTTAGTGTGTCTATGTATCACATACCTCAAAAGAATGTAAATGGTTATCTGTTACCATGGTTCGTGCTCCCACACTGGGAAACAAGAGGCAGAGCAGCCCTAGATTTATAGAACTCTAGTATTTGAAGTAGTTTTTTCTCACATGAACCAGCTGTCTGAACTAAAAGAGGCAGGCATTACAACCCAAGTATTAGGGTGCTTAGTAGGTGAGAGCAGTTATCACCAACTGCTTCAATAAGACCAATACATTTCTTTAACTAGAAAGCCTTCTTCTAACAGAAACTAAAATTTCTTCTTCACAGTCACATGATGTAATGTGTGAACTGAGAAGCTGCAGTAGCCACTGTGTCCCTGGTACCATTAGAGATGACAACTGGACAACACTCCAGGATGCAGTCAGGACCTAACAGACACTGTTACTCAGCAAAATTGGTCAGCACACGCACACAGCACCTACAAACAGAAAATCTGAGAGGAAAGCAGTGGAATCATAGGTGCTGTTCTCATATAATTTGTCTGCACTATTACAAATCATATAAACTGCAAACCTGAGTCTGCTTGTTTGTGCCTACTCTAATTCTGTTTTGCTTTGCACTGTAATTCAATTTATGTCTCAGATAAAGAAATAAAGGAAAGTATAAGCAGTATAAAGAAAAAAAAACCCCAACAATCACCAAGTAACTACTAAAAAATAATGGTTTTTATAACATGTTAACCTTTCAGGAGAAAGTGCACAGTAACTTGAATTTTCATATACCATTTAACATTAGGTATGATTAAAATGTTTACCCTTGCAAAATTATCCAGCTTGTCTTTGTCATATAAGATTCTCAGCATTCCAGCACATAGTGGACAGCAGGCTCCTATATGAATTAAAGAAATCTCAGTAATAAAAACAAGTAGTCTTTTCACTTTTAATTAAGCAGGAGTCAAAGTTTGAACATTAACTGAAAATGAAAATAGAAAAACTACCAAAGCAAAGTAAATGTTTCAATTTGACAGCAGACTTGCACATTTCTAGTATTTTTTTAATATTGAAAACATTTATAATGCAAAATCAGTGACCTTTCAACATACATTTACTACTATTAGCATGAAGTAACAAGATGAATTTTCATTCATTTTAAGATCCTTCCTTCATTAGTGTAAGCTAAAAACTGGAGGCACTGTTGTACCACAAGCCAAGATTTTGTATGGATGCATGCGTATCAACTACAGAAATGATGGATTTCAAGAGCTGATATAGCCACGACATGATAGAAGCATTTATGCACATTGCAAGCATTGATTTCTGCAGTTACACCATGTTGGGGCTTAGAATCTTTAGATAACAAAGGAGAAAAAGCGCTTGTCTGACAGATGTCATATTTCTCCAACTGTTTTTCCTCAGCATGTCAGAAACCAAAGGGATAATATTTCAACTTTCTGTCCATGCCTGTGTATTAAATTCACTTTCCAACTTATATGTAATTCACATCCACAGAGTGACTTTCACCGTACTAAATGTTATCACAAAGCATGAAGACCCTTTTTCAAAGGGGGTGAGAAATGAGAAAAATGAATAAAACTCTTTCTTTTTAAGAACAGAGCTTTCCTTGCTCTGTGTATTACCTGTGATTAGTTATTGTTTCATAAAAGAAGCACTTGTGAAAACAATAAAAAACTGATTCAAACCAGCACACTGCAAAACTACTCCTGCTGTCTTCCACAGTACCGTGAATACATCTGGTATTTTACTCTGTCTTCTAATTAAATACCGTCTTTGCCCTTCTGGGAACCCTGCGTTGATGACAGCTCAGCATTCCACTGTGGCATCTGTGCTGCCGCTTCTGAAAAATTACTCACTGGATTCCTAGGGGCATCCTACCCTGGACACCACAGACCTCATTCGCTTCTCCCAAACCCATCCCAGCTGCCAGTTTCTAAAGACTGAAGGAGCATGACTCCAAAAGGCAAGGCCTTTCCAATTCAGGTTTACTCATCTGAGTCCTGATACTGGCTTGTTCTAGCCCTAAGTAGAGTCACTATTCATGCTTAATGTAACATTTTAAAGCCTAGGTTTTGTTCCAAGTGTCACCCTATTTATACCCAGAGCCTGGAGACTCTCCCCTGTCTGCAGTGAACTTCCCCACCTGGCGCAATGACGGGTTTGCAGCCCGTGGCAGAGAGCTGGGGACACTTGACGAAGGCGCACTCCGAGTGGAAGCCGTAGTCGGAGAGCACGCCCACGGCCTGGCAGGGCCCGTGGTAGTCCACGGCCACGCGGTCGGAGTAGGCGGCACAGACACTGCCGTAGGTCTCCCCGTTGTGCCCACACACAGGCTCCACCAACCTGCAGAACGGCTGAAACACACACAGTGCTTGCAACATCAATTCAGCTGTGCTGCAGGAACTGCAGAGTAGTTTCAACATGAGGAAAACCAAAGTTAATGGGAATTCACTGCTAATTTTGTCAAACGTTTGAAAAAGTAGGAAATCCAGAGGAAGTAACCTGCCAGTTTATGAATGGGCCATAAATGAAAAGGGTAGGTACTTCAAGAAGGTGACAGAGTCTGAGAAATGTACAATAAAACATGTTTCAGAAACCAACAACTTTTGTTCTATGCTAATGCTTAAATAAAATGACCATATTTAAATCAACTTCTTAAATCAATTAAAATCATTATCATTTCACTATACCTTAAAATATTTTATTAGTAAAATTAATTTGATAACAACTCATTAGTAATTTATTACTTCATCTTAGTGTGGTTTTGTGTGCTTAAAATTTAGTGTGCATGCATATGTATTTCTAACACATTATTGTATATTTTTATAAATGACTTATTTACCTATATTACTTATATTTGTCTGTGTGTTATTGTAAGGTGACAGAAGTAGCTTGTCTAACACCACCGCAGAGAGCGGTGGGATGGAAAAACTAAACCTAATCCTAATCCTTCTCAAGGATTAACATGAAGACTAATCCAATGCAGACTAACTAGAAAAGTCTTACAGACTGCCTAGTCTGTAACTAGATCCTGAGCAATGAACTTGGTAAACCTGGGGCACAATCACACAAGAAGCTAAAGACTTTCTATGACTGGGCATTATTTTATATTTAGACAAGTTAAAATTGGTAAGAATTAGCATTTAAGTAACCAAGGAACTGCACTAATTACTGCAAACACACCTTAGTGCAAGCTTTAATAGCATTTATAGGAAGATATAAATATCAAGAGTATGACCCCCCAAGAAAGCCTAAGTAGAGCTTTTGATTGGTTTTGAGACAACTGTTAACTAAAGCAGAGAAATACTTGACAAAATTCTGAAGACTGTGAGAGTATTTTTTATACTAGTTAAAATTAAAATTTTAAATGACTACTTCTAATAGAACATTTTATAAGCTGTAAACCTCGAACAGAATACTTTAAAAAGACCTAAATAAACAAACAATATTAAAAAAAGAAAAATAAAAATTGTTAAGTTGAACACCAAGGAACAAAGAAGATTTGATATTTATTGCTAGAACCACTTCCTACCTGGCATGGTCCTCGGTATGCTAAACTTTTTCCTTTTTGGTACAAAGTACACAAGTTAGTGTATTCCACATTGTCTGTGTCACAAACAGGATCCCGTGTCTGGTCACAATTTAACTGCCTTGGCACACATTCATGCTGGCTACATTTGAACTTCTCAAAACTGGTCAAACAAACTTGTTTCTTTGGTATGCACCTGCAGAAAGTAATAATAATTTCATGTCATGTCATAGGATTTATTTAAGTCTCAAAATATTCAGGGAAAATATTTTCAGTGAAATTTTCTCCAGTGCTTTAGAGCTAACTGTGGTTCAGCAGAGCTGCAGGAAAGATAAGTGATTAAACACTCTGAATAGCCCATTTCAGGTCTCATCACAAACCTGGAACAGTTTCACACGTTTACTCAATGTGTGTGAGCACAACTAGTTTCCACTAACATTTATTTTTTACCAAGTATTTTTCAATGGATTATTGAAAAAGGCTTGGATAAACTTCATACCTACTTCCATGCTTCATTTTGTAAATGAATATTTAAGAACAGCTAGGCTAGAGAAAACATGGAAACAGTGAGCAAGAGGAAAAGATTCTATTGCAGAGGTCTAGTCTCACCCCTCTCTGAGAAAGGGGTGAAAACAAGACCTACCAGATTATATGGTTTCAATTACAAGTATCTAATTGGATTCTGGCTTTGTATGTTCAGAATATTGTACGACATCCCATCTAGGGGATGACTGCAAACAAACAGAAAAATCTCGTGTTTACACTTCCTTGGCATCCATTCCTCTGCAGCCTTCACAGACAAGTATAGACAGAAAAACCGCAGAAATTCTTTCCCCTTTGTGTTAAACATGTACCTTCCATGATCTTATCTGCAAAACATCTGGCATAGGCCCTGCAAGGCATCCCTCTGCTAGAGAAATGCCAGCCAATGCAGTCTGATGAACGGACTGATGGAAGGTCTCATGGCCTTTCTGGACAACCCCCTCCTCCTATAAACGACAGCAGTGCTGCTACCACTGGATTATGCGCAATATGTCCTTATTCTCCCTGAGGGCTGCGCTCCCATGCATTACAGATATGCCTGTGATATTAGGGCAGGCTCGGAAACTCTGACATTTAAACACTTCACAAGCGGAATGTAAGACCCTAAATAGATTCCAAGGGCATCAGGGGCATTTTCAGATGAGCATGTTAGGTTTGAGCTACATTATCAAACTGACCCAGAAAAATGTATTGCGTACAGTCCTTTACTGAAACTACAGGTTGAGGTTCTAAGCATAATGGTATTTTGAAAAACTGGAAAGCCTCTTTGTACTCTCCAAATTTCAAACAAAAAGTAAAAAATATTTATCCACAATGCAGCTTTGGAATTCCAATTTTGAATGCCATAATGGCTGTTACAGCTACAAAACTACAGTGTTTTCTCAGTATTTTTCTGCATCATGGCATTTTAAGTACAGAAAAATGAAAAAACCCTATAATTGCTACAATCAGCTTTCATGAAAGCGCAATATTACACAACTTATTTTGATGGCTTTCTTTCCAAACAGAAAAATGCACTGATTCAAAGGAGACCGTAGTATTGCACAACACTGAGAAAATTGAAGACAGAGACCAATATTGTGAGCCACAGACTTTGATCTCTGCAAGAAAGGTCAGATTTTCTTTTCGCCTGACACTAGTACAAAGCATATTTTTGTTTTAATATATTTGTCTATGCAGATTTTTCTTTTCTTGATATTGAAAAACCAGAGATTGTACAGACAAGGTTTTCACAAGATTTCAGTCTAAGAAAAAAACTGGTGATTGATATTTTCCTATTTTAGAGACAAAAAGCACAGATTATTGACTGAATAAGCAAGACTGACTCCAAGTCTTGAATTCAGATGTGGGTCTTCTTTGTAAACTACTAAAAGAAGGTGTGAAACAAAGTAGTAAAATGACAGTTACTGCCATTTTGACAAAATCTGATTCTCCCACTTTTGAAAGTGTACATGAAGTCTCTTTTATGGCTAAACTGAGATCTGCATAATGAATTTAACTGACATAGCACTACAAAAATGGAACCAAAAACTAGCAGTTACTACAGTCCAGTATTACTAACTATGATAAATAATAAAAAGCAGCTACGTCAAATAGTTATTTTTATTGGAATAGCTCCAAAGTAGAATGTTACTACAATATACAACACATTCAAAGAGCACGTAAATCTGCTTTATGAGTGGATGAAGCCAAATAAAAGCTTAAAAACATATTCTGCTTTTACCTTTGATTTTTATTACAAGGGTTTGGGTTGCAAGGATCCTTGGAAATACACGATCCAAATTCAAACTGGTTGTCCTGGAGGCCAACGCAGCGAGCTATGCATGCGCTGGGATACGTACGCCCGTTCTGGCCACAGACTGGGACAAACTGGTCCACACAGTTACAGGGCAAACCTGCAAGAGCAACACACAGAACAGGGACTGGCTGCACACTCATCTACGACACAAGACACACGAGGGGTCACTGAGCATCTCTGCCTTCCAGCAAAGTACCCTCAGCCCTTTCCTGCCACTTGTCATTTAGCAATGCTGGAGCACACAGGTACTTACAAGGAGCAGGAAGGGAAGTTTGTGTCCCGCCCCTTTGATCATTCTACTCAGCTTTCTCCATTTTTCCCTTAAACTCCTTATCTCTCATCCCCAGTGTACCCTGTCTCTATTTTTACGTATTACTTGAGGTTTTATTTTTCAATATTGATTTTCTTTTTTAAAGTATGTGCTTTTCCTGCAGTGCAGGTTGGACATGAGAAAAAGAAAGAGTTAAAAAAACACAGTAATAACAAATTATCGTGTGTTTTCCATTAATACTGTAAAAAGAATTTAGTTGAAAATCCCTGCTCTAAAAATATTCAACTTACAGTTTTCATGGTTTGGAAAGTTACCTGTAAACTTCCGACGTTCATCGTCTGAACTGTGGTCAGTTAGACACTGACGTGTAGAACAAATCAAGTTTCCAGCAAAACAGGAACAGACATTGCAATCTATATTAAAGGATGTTCCATGGCCTTAAAATAAATTAAGTAAATGCATACAATTAATGCAAATATACCAGAAGACTACATATTCATATGCACTACATAGAAATTACATTCTCATTAATTCTTTCTGTAATTTCCCTTATTCAATATATTTTCCCACTGAAATTTCCTTTTTTTTTTTCTTTATTCACGTAAAGGAAAAGTCTGTTCACATGTGGTTTTGATTAATTAGTTAACCAAGGAAGCAAGCACTTTGTCCTTTCAAAGCCTGTATAAATTAAGTTTTCTGGGTTTTTTTTAAGAACAATAAATTCTGGCTAGCACGTTGCATATTTTCTTAAAGGTAAAGCTTTTGTAAAGACATATTCTTCTCCTAAAATAAATTTACCTAAGACTGCTAAACTTTTAGACATAGTCTCACACAAAGCACATTCGTGTTTGTCAAGAGGTAAAAGTGCCAATGCTTCATTCCAGCTTTCATTGGATTGGAATGTATTTTATAAGTCAGTAACATTTTCACACCTGAATCTAAGAATCAAACTGCAAACTTAGGGGATTTTTCTTCAATTTAGCAACTCCAGTTCAGTTTCTTGAACTGTCCATATGACTGCCCTTCACTGTGATGTATGTTTTGTATTAAATCAATTCATGTTGATGACAGACTCTGATCTATCCATAACCAAAATGTTGGTTATCAAAGACTACCAACAAATACACAGCTCCTGAGTAAAACGTAATAAGGGATCATGCCTTTCAAAATAAGGTAATTCCCTCTAATCTCTTTTCAAAGGGTTGAGAATGAGAAATAGAATTTTTGAGAAAATATTCATAGGCACAAGGAAACCCCTCAGCACTGGAGCAGTTCAGAAGAGGTGCCCAGAGACAAATGAGGGCAGAGCAAGACGGGGTGAGAAAGCCTCTGTAGCACAAAAAGCTCTCTACACCACAGTACTACTCAAAGGACCAAGGAATTTGCCAGCAGGGAAGAAGAAAAGGTTAGAAGGTTATGCCAAACACAGGATCTCAGGTGATTCTTCAGAGTACCTGACTTAGGATCCACCTGAAAACTTTGCAAGGCTATTGTCTTTCACTGTCAAAGAGTGCACACAGCAACCTGTCCTCATCAGTAATCATTTCATTAGCTGGAGTCAACTCACAACACAAAAAAACCCAGCGTCATTTAAAACATTCAGGGTTGTTTTCTTTATAGAGAATGGTTTTAAAAAAACATTTTATGTCTAAACCCTGGCTTTTTACAACTGACATATAAACCAATTAAATATAGTTACTGCAAATTGTTTACATGGTGACCATAAACTTTTAATTCTTTGTTTTCAATGCATCATCTAACAAATGTGGCACCTAGTAATTTTTATCTCTTATTACATAATACATAGAGGCTTAATCACCACAAGCACTTCATGAGTCACTAAGGCAAAACAGAGAAAGCTGTCTGGTTTTGGGGTTGTGGTAGTTTGTTTGTTTTTAAATGGACAGCACTTACTGAATATCTACAGCTACACATACTGTTATGGTTATCAGAACAAGTGAGGGCTGTACACTGTGCAACCATAAAATACAAACAGCGTCAGACATTTTTGTGATTGTTTTCACCAATAATCTGAAAAACTGCAACCTTCCTAGGTTCCTATGGACCTTAGAATGGTCCATAAAAAGTTACAGTCACCATTTAAATACTGTATTTGCTAACAACTGTATCTTAAAAGTATCTACTTTCTCCAGATACTTTCTACAACTGTCTCATCAAATATATTGTTAATGTTAAGATATTTTCAGTGTTCTGCTTCCATGAACAAATAGTACCAATTTTGAAAGAAAAAAAGAAAAAAATTAATCTTCGTTACATATGCCAATTTAAACTCTAAACAGAGAGCTGCCACGGTGAGGAAGACTTTAAAGAACCACAGTGTTCAATACACCTTTATCATCATCATGTATTAGCTTACATGTTTATTTTTAGGCATATGTTAGCCCCATTGATGAATATCTTAAACTATAATTCTTATTTATTGTTGAGATTGTGTAAAACTTATTAGGGGATGTTTAGTGGAAGGGCCAAAGATAAGGAAAAGGAGGAATTAAGATGAATCAAGTAGGAAGATGTGTGGGAAAGCAAAGGAAAGAGGGGGAAAAGGGAATGGTTTAGTGTCGACAGGTAGCTGGACACTGCCTTTCTCACTGAACCCTGCACTTGATCACCACAACTTATCCTTTATTTTTATCCAATCCTATTTTTACCCTTTTAGGGTGTGTGCTTCCTACTCTGAATATGTGCATGAGTACTAACAAACCTTAAGCTGGATGAACCAATAAGTAGGGTAGGAGGTCTTTGTGCCAACCACTGGAGTGGAAACACAGACCTTGGGAGTTCATGGGTCCAGATGCCACAAGCTGCTGGAAGGATGAAAAAAAACCCCAACAAATCCAAAACAACCCCCCCAAACCATTTGGGGCTAGTAAAGAAACCACCCCATACTAAAAAGAAATGGTGTACTGAGAACACAGGACTGTGATTGTTTGACAGACACAGTTCAGAACTGATTTCAACAATGGAATCCCTCCAGCATGTGCAAGACTTAACCCAGTATTAAATACAGGGATGTAATCATCAGCTTTTGTATTTTCTGATAACCTCTGAATTCAGATCCTCTGTCTTCTCATGTAGCTCAAAATTCATTAGGTAAGGAGCAGGTGCTGGATACATCACTGCTCTATTACTTACTTTTTCTTTGTCCTCCAACAATGCATGACTTCTGGAGATCAACACAATGCATTTCCATACAGTTCTCCAGCAATCCACTGTGTCCACAGGTACAAATCTTGTAGCACCCAACATCACCAGCTGAGGATGGAACTTGGATAAGTGTACCTTGACGGACAATAAAATCGGAGGCTTCTCCCAGTTTGCAACCTGCATACAAGGAAAAATTTTAGCTCCTAATAGTGAACATGTGGGCAAGTGCCACTACTGAAATTACTTACTACTCTGACTTGCAAAAAACATAAGGTGTTCTTGAGCAGCCTTACTCTTGCCCTTAAAACAAATTCACCCATTTCACAGAAGCAACAAGCAGTAAAAATAGAAGATCCTTGATTGAGACAAAGTTCTGAAAAGATGTTACTTTTGAGAAATAGACTTGAAATTCCAGTAATTCTCAAGTATTTTAATTTTTCAGCTCTGTAGTTGTATGAAACATGTTATATGACAAATACTACACATGCTTCACTCTCTCCCATACAGGATTTGAATTTAAGGGTCTCACAAGCAAAGCCCAGTCATTCCCCTCTCTCACATATTTTATTGTGCCTTTCTTCCCTACTTGTACCTCCTAAGTGAACACTTAGTGAAGGATTCTTACAAGTAGATGTGAAGAGGGGAGAAAGGGAGAAAAATCAGGAAAAGTGGATTTAAAAAAGAAATAATGGAAAAGAAAGAAAAATTGTTTTAAAATTTGCAAGGAAAAATAATAAAATAAATAGCAGATTGAAATAACCCTACAAGGGGTGAACTGCAACAAACCCCCTGAAACTTTCAGCCAATAAAAAGACTGAATTAAAACATAAAAGTCTCTTTCCAACCTTCAGAGGAAGCAAATCATCTCTTCAAAATCTCTGTGTGAGCTTGTTTTCAGATGACTTTGAATGACTTTTGCAGCAAGTGAAGACAATACAACCTCTATAGTAATAAGGCTCAGCTTTCCAGGAAAACAAAAATATTTTGTAAGGGTCATAGAAGCATAACCAAAACAATGTCCCTAGGCTCACACAAAGAATGAGCTGAAGTCTATCCTCACTTTTAAGAGCACAAGAAGAGCAGATGTATGAGTGAAGCAAAATCCAGCTTTCCTCTTTTTAATTAGGAACCACTGGGGAAACTGCTGATCAGCCGCAGAACTGCTGGAAGAAAAGAGGTGCAGGGAATTGATGTGAGACAGCGATGGCAATGTTCTCTATCACCTCCTCTAGAAAGGAGGCTGCTCCATGCAATTCAGTGTAAAAATCAGTGTTGCTCTCACTTGCTCAGTCACACACATGTTCAAGTGGTCACCAAACGCACACTTTCCGCTCTGCTTCAAGAACCGCGGCTGACTCCTCAAGTCACTGAATGACACCTTCTGCTTTAAAGGAAAGGGAAAAACTACCAGTGCCTAGGGCAGAACAATGAAGGGGTTGTAGAAGCTGGACATTGCAGTCTCACACCTCCTTTGGTAGGTTTGATCCTTGTTACTAACACCACACAACCCTGCCATTTCAAAGTTAGGTACCTGAAACTTACTCTGCATGAGGCTCTCTCCCCAGTCAGCTCACATTTACACATGGCACAGAGGTTAGATAACACCAGTGGTCTAGCAGAGCAGTTCCCAAATGACCACGAATGCCTTTCTGGTGAGGTGCAACCACATTAAAAGTGTCACTGAAGGGAGCAGAAGCAGAAACGTCATCGGCTGCATGTCCAGACATCTTAAGTGGGAAGGGCTGGGCACTGGGTCAGCAGGAGGGGAGCTGTGGCACTGTGCATCTCTTGGTTCCCCTGGGTTGTATTCCTCTCTTTTTGTTATCTCCCTTTTCGTGATCAGCGCCATCACAATTATGATTATTAACTTTATTTCAGTGACTAAACTGTTCCTCCCCAGGCCAGAGGGGAAAGTGAGCGAGGGCTGTGTGGTACTCAGGTGCCAGCTGGGTTAAACCATGGCACAGTAATTCACTTTAAAACCTTCAATAACATTTCAATGACATGTTTATCAGCAAAATTCAGTAAAGAGAAGCCCAAAAAACCTTACCTGGCACACACAAATATGGAAGACACAGCTCTCCAGACTGACATCCTTTTCTATTTACTTCACATAGCTGGTTAGCTGCACATGGATTTGGATTACATGGATGTGTAACATCTTCTACAATGTTGCCTAAAGAACTTGGGCCTGAAAATAGAACATATATCATCTATGCCGATTTAAATGAGGTTTATTTTTCTTCAGCAAAATGGCATTTCTTATGTCCAGTAAAAATTATATTTTTGACAATTCTGTGAAATTTTTTTACTTTAATTATAGATGTAGAAGCTTGATATGACCAGGTAGTTAACTTATTTCAATAGTTTAATCCTCAGTCCTGGAAATAATGGCCCAGATGATCCTTCACATGCAAAATATATTTCCTCTATCTTGTCTGCTCAATAATTTTCTTGCCACATATCCCAAACACAAGAAGGAGTAGAAACAATGAACTACGGCAGCTTGAAAATTCCAATTTTCTCTAATACACTAAATAGAATGTCACAAATTCAATACAATTTTCTTTAAAAAAAAAAGAAGATTATTAAAAGTAATGACAAGCATTCAAAGTATACTGGTTTCTAATTTTGCTGCATAGGTATGTTAGTACTTAGGTAAGTATCCAAAGGTATACAGTTCTCCAGGTCATCTGTTGGAGACAAGAGCTCACAAATACTCTCAGCTGAGTGACCTTCAGGGAATTTATTGTGATCTCCACACTTCTTCAGTATTTCCACACAATCTGATCTACAGATAAATACAGAGACAGAACTTCATGAAGACTACTTGAAGAAAAAAGGTCTTGTATGAAAAAGATTTCTTTCTATGTTATTCCCTTCCCTGAATTCACAACTTTCCCGATCTGCCTCACAGCAGAGTGTTTATATATACGCTACATTTTACGTAGAAGGGAGGAACAAATTTGTGACACAAAGACAGAAACTACTGCTGAAATTACTCCTCTTTGACTTCGGGCTTGGTGATCTTCATTTTCTATGGCATCATATGCATGTATCTTCCAAGACCAAGCATTTCCTTGGTTTACTGATGTCTAATATGGGTTGAACTCTACCTCACTACCTGCACTATTAACTGCTCGTTTTTTCTACCCAATCACCTACTTTCAAAATTTATTTTAAAAAAATAAACCTTAATTTTTTTTCAGACCTTTCTGTCAGCTGAAAGCCATCAGTAGATCCCAAAACCAAAAGAGACGAAAGGTTTAAGACACCACAGAGAGCCAAAAAACCCCTTAAATAAACCATTTTTTCCCACACTTTACAATGCAAGCATATACATCCATCTCATTAACAGGCAAATATCTTCATTTATAGTGATGGAGATTCAAGGAATGGCAACCACGCAATTTCATATTCCTTCCATGTTTGCCTTGCCATGTTTTCCTAACATAGCAAACACAGTCCTACAGCTTTTTAGTTTTCATTAAAATCCTTAGTAAAACCTCTAAATTGCTTTTTGTTTTCCCCAAGTACTTACTTGCAGATAATACTTCCTCTAGATTTGCTGTGACAAGGTTTAATCTGCAGGGAGCAGGCAATTGCCTTCCACATTTCTGGTTGGCATTTTTTAATATCAAGCACAGGAATATTTATGAACGGCATCTTAATACTCCCTTTTTCCCATAGCTTCATGTCATTCATGGCTCCCTGGTCTGACTGAGTATTGCAGCTTCTAAAAAGTTCTGTTGGTCTTAAAAGAAGAAGGTAAGACATAGCATGTATAAAAGAAAAAGAAAGTACCACACATTTTCCCATTTCATAACTCCATAAGAATTCTACATCCTTCATATGGCTTGCTTTTTGTGGTATACAAGAAATTAATCCCTCCCGCAGTTAAGCAAGATCAGAATCAATTTGAAATCTGTTTTTAAGGAAGACAAGCTCTTTAAGACTCAAGGCTGAAACTCCCTTCTACCTCTTAGATCTCTTAGATCAAATATCACTTAAATATTTCTTACCTGAAGTTGACTTAAGAGCAAATATCTTAGATAGCCCAAATACATATGTAAATGTTTCTTGGTGAATCATTAATGCAAGTTGATTTATCATTTATATTTAGCCAGGCTTGGGATTATACTACTCATATAACACTCATGCCACTACATACTATTTGAAAAAAAAAAAAAAAGCCAGTGATCTCTAATAGCCAACAAAATTTAGATTTTTTTTAAACTCCAACTGTAACCTTGCAATTACTTTCAGACACCACTTTTAAATGATTTTGTCCTATAGAGTACAAACCCACAGAAACATCTCTGCAAAAAAGGAATTCTGAAAATGAGTAACATGTAAATTTAACAAACACTTTAACCTTATTTATAATACGCAATGTTCCAGTGACCATGACTTACTTGTCTATACAGTAAGACAGAGGACTATGTAGAGGTCACAATACACTGTGACATTTTTACAAGTTCATGGGTTAACTTTTATTCTTGTAAGTTGTGTTACATCTGTTGCTAAATACATTTCCAAAAGTTCATTTTAAAGAAAAACTACTTATTTTCAAATTAATTAAACCATATTTGCAGAAAGAAAGCTACATACAATCTCAAAATAAGTCTGAAAAACATTTCATTTTATTTTTGAAATCAAAGCATAGGAATTCCTTTATAAAATATTCAGTGTCTCTCTCCTACCTGTTATTAAAATTAGTGCAGTAAGTAAGATTTCTACAGCCCAGCTGACAAGGTTCTCGTACATCTGCTAAACAGGTCAACATGGAAACTTCAACTGCATTATACTCACAAAAGCGATCAAATTCTTGCCAGCTCTGTGAATTGCCCCAGCTCGTGCTATAAAGTTTAGTGCAGAGCTCTCTGAAAACAACAACAAAAAAAATAGAGATGAAGAAAATAAAATTAAAAGAACAACAGCCATTCAGATATAGCCCATCACTTCTTTGCTGCTCACAACAGCCTCCACTCACCACAGAGGATTGTGTTAGAGCCCACAAAGTCTGCAAGGGTACCCAAATGTAGTGCTCAAAGCAAATAACCCATTTTGCTTAAGAATGTCAGCAAAACTTTAAGCTAGTAAGACTAAAAGACTTCAGGATATAAAACTGCAATATCCAATAAAAATGGAACAGCTGGAAACCTGAACTTACAACTTTGAGGTGAAAACTATCCCAGCTAATTTTACTTGTAATAAATCTACGTTGACATCACAATGAACAACTTCTAATCCCATCTTTCAGCTTCAAATCACACTTTCTCCTCCTACAGAAATGATTGTCAAGCAAAAATACATTCCTTTTTTTGCCCTGATGTTTGAAACAGGGATACTGTTTGCTGCTTTTGTTTGAGATGTTTCATGGTGAAAGCAATACCCAGCTCCCTTTGTTCACAGCAATATCCTACAAGCTACAACTGTTTCCATCCCAAGGTATGGAACTACACTGTACTATTAGATCTCCTGCCTATTGAAAACTTGATAGAAGGATCCCTTTTTAGGACTCATTGTCAAAGCATGGAACTAAAAGATATTTTATCAGCTTCCTGTGCTACAATGTTCTAAGAAATAATATAACTTCAGGGCTCTACTACTAAACTCATTAAAGATCCTGCTGCATTCAGGAGCTGTTGTCACTGGAAACTTTGATATAAAAGGAAGTAACAGCTCAAAAATGTTTGCCACTTATTTAGACACATTGATGCATTTAAAATGCAATCATCATCTATTTTTAAAGTGGACAGAAAACCACCCTAGACTAAAAATGCCTCAATAATTTGCAAGCATGCAACAATTTGCTGAAAAGCTTTGTTTTTCTAAATGCCAGAATAGTTACTTCCCTTATTTAATTACTAAATAACCTAAGTCATTGTTCACTGACAAAAACCAGAAGAGCATCTAACAAGGAATACTGCTAAGGTTTTAACATGAAGCAACCAGGCACTTGAGAATTTGTGCAGTTCATTGTCCTCTTGTCTCTCTTTAGCATCTCATTAAGACCTCTTAACCAGAGGTTGCAATATTGGCTATTATGACAACAAGTATGGTACAGGTTTCATTAACTTACTGTGTCTGCTATAATAAGCCAGTGCTAAATGTGAGAAAAGGTTGATTCCTCTTATAAAACAGTATGTTTTGAGATACAAAGTATTGGACAGAATATATTATCCAACAGATTACTATCTGATTACCCAAACCTGTATTTTTTCTAAGAATTCCAGAACTTTCTATTTGATGTACATGGCAAGATTCCGGCAAAGGCCTGAAATAAAACAAATTCTTAAGTACTTTCACAATTGGAAATGAGGTTAGAGAGATACTGACCTACATGTGGAAGAATTTGCTTTAGAACAGCAATGGAGCTTAGCTCCATCGAGGCCTGTTGAAGGTGGGGGGTGCACAGTGACTCCTGGATGAACAGATCTGGAACTCTCAAGAAAACATTGCCAAAGTGGGTCCTGAGGGAGAGGCATTGTTTTACAGCCCTCTATAAGTCCATCAACAATTTCAAGCTCTGTTTTCATTGACATTAGTATTCTTTTACAAGCAGCCTGACACGCATAGTCTTCTGCTCTATCACAGCAATACAAACCTGTTAACAAAATAGTTAATGGTCAAACACAAAACAACACTGAAGATGCACAACATAACAGCCCTGAGAAATAAAAGTGCTGTAAGGCGGATTCTTCTCCTCTGAAGAATCTCAAATAACATTGCTTCTCCTCAACACATACAGAATCAACTCTGGAAAAAAAACTACAAAACCAATATGTCAAAATGAAAAGCAAGTAAAAATAATGCACCTAAACCCAAAAGTTATCATTATCTAAATTCATATAATTACAGTAATACAATTTATACAATACACTTCTACAATAACACATTTTATTTAAAATGTATATGAAGTACATTTTCAGTATCTTCTATAACTTTCAGTAAAGAAGGATTTGTACTTACTGTCTGTAGGGTTTCTCATTGGATATGACTGTGTGTAGTTATTCACGCAGTGTATAAGCTGAGGGCTAATAGATGCACAGTAATTTTCAACTGCTTTAATTTGTGAAGGACCAGGAGAGGAGTCTGTCCGAAAAATGGCTTGGCAATATTCCCGGCAGTTGGTGTGGTGACCTGCGTAACTGCAACAGACTGACCCCACTAGGGAAGCAAGCAAACAAACAACAGAAAATCTATGGGTTCCTGCACAGGGGAATGAAGAGCATGTCTGTACAACACACAAGGATGCTCAAGGAAAAAAAAAAAAAAGAAATTCTATGCTCTATTGAAATATCCCTGTCCACAGAATGACTGGAAATATCTGTAACTAGCCAAACTACATTTGTTTGTCTGGCAGGAGAAAAAAGTCAGTACTAAAGCCGCCTTGAACTCAAATTCGAGACATGAGCAAGCCAGCTGAATCTCATTTTCAGCTGTTTTGTTCTTATTTTAGGTAAGCAGATGTGTCCAATAATCAAATTATTAGAGAAATACTACTAATAAACAAACAAATATGAGAGTAGTATCATTCAAAAACCCCAGCCAGATGGCATTGTGATTCACCCATTTTTGCTATGTTGTTAAATACATAGAGTAGTTCTTGAGACCAACTTCTACTAGAATTAATTCTGAGACACTGATTTCATTTTATATAAAGAGATATCAGGCAACAAAACACTCGCATGGTTCTTCAAAATTTCAACTACACATTTAATTTTTCTACTTAGCATGCATCAAATGAACAAGCAGAAGAAAAAGATGACAGAAAAGACTAATAGAGATACACAAATTAAGAACTGTTATTAACTATACAAACAGCCAAATCCCTTTATTATTTGAGTAAGGCAATTTACTCATGTGGTTTTTCCTTATATGGATCTGAAATCCACGTGTTTGTGTGTATGTTCACCCACAGAATCTCTTATAGTTTAGAGAAAAAATGAATGATACAAAGAAAAAACAAAACAAACTATTCATTATGAGGTTACTTTCATTTCTGTTAATACAACTAAAGAGAGCATTCTGAAATCAAAACAAAAGCAGTGTTACAAGCCAGAAAACTTCAAATAAATATTTAAGTATACAGTCATTTGTTATAATGAGCCAATAAATCTTTGGTATTATTTGCTTCCATTAGACTGCATTAAAGCAAAACCACTAGACAAACAGTGAAACCAGGAAATTAAAAGATCAAGGGTCACCAAAGTTCTGCATGCACTCCTAACAAAATAGATAAATATTCAAGCAAACAAGAAAATTGGAAGACTTTCCTGGACTAACTTAGAAACAGGGTAAAATGCTATAATACGATGTCCCAAAATGTTGGGATTTTTTTTTAAGGGCAATGATTTTAAAGATTATATGTAGGAAAAAAGAATTCTGCACAGATGGATATATGCAAATAGTAAATCTCAACAAAATAACTCCACAACAATAAACTTTAGAAGCTAAAGCATGCAACCAACTCCCTCAAACTGCAGCCGAAAGGCACAGCTGGGGGATGTACATGTTAAATGTCAGAAGAAGGGAAACACACACACCCTGCTCGTTTGTTTCAGAGGTCTCTAATCTGCAGATCAGTCATGGAATGCTTTGGGTTGGAGGGGACCTTAAAACTCATCTACTCACACTTGCCATGGGCAGGGACACCTTCCACTAGATCAGGTTGCTCAGAGCCCCATCTAACCTGGCCTTGAACACTTCCAGGGATGGGGCATCCACAGCTTCTCTGGGCAACCTGTTCCAGTGCCTCACTACCCTCATCATAAAAAAATTTCTTCTTTGTATCTAGTTTGAAACTACCCTCTTTTAGTTTACAATCATTAACCCGTGTCCTATTGTCACAAGCCCTGCCAAAAAGTTTATTCCCAGCTTTCTTGTAGGCCCCCTTTGGGCACCAGAAGGTGCTGTAAGGTCTCCCTGGACCCTTTTCTTCTCCAGACTGAACAACCCCAGCGCTCTCAGCCTGTCTTCATAGGAGAGGTGCTCCATCTCTCTTTGTGGCTCTCCTCTGGACCCATTCCAACAGGTTCACATCTTTCCTGTGCTGAGGACTCGCCACACCTGGATGCAGCACTCCAGGTGGGGTCCCACCAGAGCAGAGGGGCAGAATCCCCTCCCTCACAACTACTGAACTCTTGCCAAAACAACCAGAGTCTTCCCCACACTGAATAAGCCCCTTTCCCATTAAAAAAAAATAGATACTGCATATAAGCTGTCTGGAACTCTATGAAAAGATGAAGTCATGAGGTTGAAATTCCAAAATGTAGTTGCCAATTATAAAGACTTTAAAATTACATGCTTGTGAAAAAAGAGAAATTTGAACCTCCTCCACATCTAACTTCCACAATTGTCAGAACATCAGATTATAAAACATGATCAAATACATTAATGTAGTGATAAAACACAATCCCCATCCTCACAAAATTCCTGATCTCCATTTCCCCTATCCCTATAACTAAACAAATTTGTATTTCACATGGAAGAGAGTATCTAGAGAAGAAAACAGAAACACCATCAGACTGATCCCAAAAAATGTGGGATTAAAGTCTTGCTTCAATACAGGAAAGCACCAGATGTGCTACTGCCTCTAAGACAAGGAAGACACCTCAAAATGCAGACCTAGTTTAAGCTCAGTAGTTCACCAGATTCTTCATTTATCTTAGTTACTAGTTATTCACTGCATTGCAGAGAAATGGGTATCCCAAACAATCTCTGGGCTATTTTTGTGAAAATCTGTACTGCTGCAAACAGATGAAAATACAAACGTGTTAGGAATTAACTTGATGATTTTATTTTTCCTTTTGTCTTAGATATTGTTTAGTGTGCAGGAATTTGTTTTTCATTCATATTTTCTACTTGCTTTCTTCTGAACACAAGATTTTAAACAGGACAGTCCCAATACTGCAATGAGCAGCATCAATTTCCTTCTGTTAACACTCAGAAATTAATTTAAACCTTGGGTAAGCCATGGCAGATGTGGCAACGAAAGACCCTAAGAGAATAAATAAATCTAACTTGAAAATGTAAGTTATTTTTCCACAAACAGCAAATATTTATAAACCTAGGTGATCACAAATACAGGCACAAGTCTATTGGTACACCTCACACAAAAATTGAAAAGTCTGCCTTATACAAAACAAAGCCCCAAATCTCATAAACTAGCAATTCAGACATTTTATTTTCATCCCAAAAATATCCTCTACAATATTTCAGATCTGTTCTCCTAAAAGCACAGATATTGCATTATTTCTCTCAGACTAAGATGAATTTGCAGCAACATTCTTCTTCATCCCTGCAGCAAGTTTTCCTCTGATTAACTTTAGATTTTCCCCTCTTCCCTATACACAGACCAAGTCCTGATACCCATCCGTATAACACAGATGAGGGACAAGAGAAAATGGAAAAAGAACACAGAGATGGGGTCACCATCCTACATCTGTAAAGAATAGATTTATACTGTTCCCTAAAGGCTCATGACCTTTTTGTAGCACCATCTATCCTTCTCTGTGGATGCCAGGCAAAGGTTACCAGAAAGGCCCTGTTCTGATGTGGCCAATTGGTTTCTTTGGGGCCTGCCACACACTTCATCACTCTGCCCCAAAACTGACTGCCTCCCAGAAGCTGTTGAAAATTAGACTTCTCCACACCCACCCTGCCCTGGAAGGTGGCACACAAACCAGCCAGGTAGAATGAACACCATAACTTTATTAATTAAAGCACTGGGACAGTGGAGGCTGCTGGAAAGTCTAAAGTCTGTCTATCATGGTTATACCCAAGTACTTGACCATACTGTTAGCACAAACAATACTTAGAATCATATGCTAATGTTGCAATAAACTCAGATAAAAACTGTCATGTTATTTAAAAGTTGAATGATACAAAAAAAGTGATTCTAAAGAAGTTCACGGATAATAGTGCCACTTGCCCTGCTCAGAGGACACAGAAGAAAGGAGAATTTTGAGAAGGTTATGGTATCTACTAATGTTCCTCCTCTAAAGGAGGGCTCACATTGAGACAAAATTATCTTTTCACAGCAATTTTGCACACGGATTTTATACAGGCAGGAAGTCCTAACCTGATAGTAAATCTTCTTTCTGTATTTTGAAACTACAGTTCCACAGACTGCTGAATCGCTGTAATAATCTTCATATTTCTGTTAAGAGGAGGTGGTCTGGCTTCTCTTTTCCACCGTGTCCCTGTTCCCAGCTGTATAGTCTTGTGTATGCCCTTACACCATCATCTTCTCATGACGTGATCTTTCCTCTCTAACCCTGCTGAAAACTCCTTTTTCTCATCCCCTAGGAATTTAAGTCAGTGATATCAACGGGTATAATACTACGTTAGAACAGAATAGAACAAGCTGTTTTTAGATACCATCTTTTAGAAGGACCTGTCAGATGACAGAGGGAGAGTAAGGCAAGCAGGGGGAGGGAATGTGTGTGGAAAAATGGCAGTTGCAGGAAGGCAGGGGAAGAACTTCAGCTGCACTGAGTTGTTACAGCAACTCACTGTATTTCACAAAATTGTAAGTAAGTGTCTGTAGCCACCACAGAATACAGTGAGTATAGTGAGGGGGCTGACTTTGGTCTTTTGTGTTGGTCTGGGTAACTGTTCAGTTTATATGTAACTGTACATATGTGAGGGGCATAGCTACAGAGATATGAGAGAATCTTAAAAAAAAAAAAATTAGTGTCTAATCATCTGTTCGTAAATAAAGCTGTTAACAGCATTAGACAGTCTGATTTGAATTACTAACTGTAACTTCCTTTCAGAACACAAGGTTCATGTCCATCTCTACTAAAGTAGCACTCATATTTAAGAAGTCACCAGCTTTTCTGCCCACTCAAGGTTCCTTCTGAATCTTTGAGTGAACTGATAGTGAAGAAAGACACAGAAAACAAAGCAAAAGATAAAAGATAGGTATAGGTAAGGAAAAACAAAACCAAACCAGCCAACCAACTCAAAAACCAAAAGAGAAGAAAAGTATGTTCACTTTAAAGGAACAGTTAAGGCATCAAGATTTGGGACAATGATGGTAAAAAGGCAGTACTGTGTACACACACAGTCTGATACTCCATTTTCAACTTGTGTTGAATACTAAATTAAATGAACAAAGATGGCAACATCAAAATTTCTAAACCAAAACCACAATGATTTGTTTTACTTGTGCACAAATCCCATCTTTCAGATTTCTCTTTTTTTTTAAAACCTGGTGTTTCCAAACCTGGTGATTAAAGCCAGAGAGACTATAAGCAGAAAGAGTGGAAAGTGGCAGGTGGACACTGGCAACACAACCACGTACACCTTAAAGCAAAAAGTCTCAAAGATTTCTTTTTGGTGCTATGGAAATTGAAAAAGGCTATTGAGGTTTATGCAGCAGAGAACATTGTTCAGGCTTCCTCACCAGAACCCCGCTGAAGGAAGATTTTAGCCAGTACTGCAGGACCTAACTGGTTTCGCTCTTTTTGGAGCTCATCAGCTGCAGGTAACGGCTCAAGACCCAAAAATGCATGCACCCCAACACAAATAGAGCAGAACATTTTGCTGAAGGAAGAAGTCCTCTGCATTGTGAAGCATGCTTTCATATTATAAGCACATTTTTTCTAAATGGCTGCCTCTTGTCTCTTGAACGAAAAGTGACAGCGAAGCTGTTCTTTCACAGCAGAAATTAAGAGTATTTTGCAAAAAAACCACAAAAAATTATTTTCCTCCCTAAAAATTATCATAGTATCTATATACTACAAACTTTGGCAGAAAAATAAGTTTAGTACTATTGTCTCGGGCAACCCAACCATGACAAATATTTGAATCTAGATCCTATCCAATTAAGGCCATCTTAATTTATAAGTATTACCTACAGTTAACAAATAAAATAGTAAAATGCTTAACTCTGTGCAGTTAAGCACAGAAAAGAAAATCCTCTTGATCTCTCCTTGACCTAATTTAATCTTTGTATTTATTGAGAGAAGATAAAAGTCAGAAGGTAACATACTAAAGTTTAGTGGAATCAGCTGAAGTGTCAGATGATGTTGAACATCTGTTAAAAACTTTAAAAACTTGCAGTAATAAACAAGTAAGGTCAAGATTTTCCTCAGTTATGTAAACCAGTACAGAATTGAAACACTTGCACAGTGAGGTAGTACAAAATTACTGGAACTCAAATTTTGACAAGATTGAGTGTTCTATCAACCTTCTTTGAACAGAAGAGAATAGAGACAAAAAGCACCAGCAGATGACAGTAACATTATCTGCAATGTGTAGTGTATGGTCAGAGTCCATCCTGAATTCATTAAGCAGTACTTCCAGAGGCCACACACAGTCCTGTGCCTAAGGAGTTCATTAAAACTGTTTAGGAACCTTTAGCTAAACAATGTCCTAAACAGTTCCTTGAGTTATTATCTATTGTCTCAGAGTAATCCACACAAACAATTAGATAAGAGCTAAAAACTGATGACGGCATTTTTCAGCAGGGGTAATTAGTAGCCAGCATTCACTAAAAAATCTCAGCATAAAGCAGGATCATATGACCTTAGAAGAAAAAACCAAACCAGTACTGTAGCAGAGTGAGTACTTTTCTGAATCTCCATTAAAGCACTTGAAGCTGCAGGCACTGCATTTCAAGTTTCTGTGTTTAAAAAACCGTAAAATACCAAAGTGAGATTAGGCTAAAGAGTGCTCAAATCTGTGATAGCAAAATTACCTTTAAACAGTCCAGGGACATCAAAAGTAGTTCTAAGAGCAGAGGCTAAGTAACTGCTGACATTTCCAGTTGCATTTCAACTGCTTGGCAGATGTTAATAGTGCTCAGCTGCAGTAAAGCTCTCATAGTGCCAATTAATTAGAGAAGTTTGAATGTCTTATTTGGAACACAGGAAGTAAAAACTGGAGTTCTTAATATTCAGAGAGGTGAACTCACAATATGCAGTGCATAGACTCAAGAGCTGCAATCTGAGGGAAACTTTAGTGCTACCCTTTCCATGCACAGAAGAAAGAAAAGGGATCTTAAACACAGAAATAAACCCTTTACAGCTTATTTTAAGATCAATAAAGTATTTTAAGTTGCTCCTCCAAGCACATATTCCATGCGGTCTTTCAAAAAATGAACTTCCACTTTACACAAAAGTTTCAAAAATACGAAAATCAGAAAATCCTACATACAATCCATACCGTCTCCACTTCTTTTTTCTTCTTCCTTTGACTATTACCTACCTTTTTTTTTAGAGGAAGATGAACAGGATAGCAGAAAGCTGGAAGAAGTAGTGAAAGATAAAAGAACTGAGGTGCACAGAACTACAGGAAAAATGAAGACGACAAAATGAATATCTGAGAAGCAGAAGATGGAAAAAAGGACTCAAAATAAAACCTTCAAAAGAAGGCAAATAAAACACCTTTTGGTAACACTGAAAAATACTGTGCAAGTTGTGTTAAAGAATTCATTTCTGTACGCAGTGCTACTTGAAAATAAAAACTGTTTAACAGGACATGCCATCTTCAATGCACTTATCAAAAATGAATCTCTTATTCCAACGCAATACTTTTCTAAGATGTGTAAAATCTCCAAATTAAAATAAACATAAATATTTACAGTAAAAGTAATGCAGAAACATACGATCAGCAGAAAAAGCATCTTCAATTAATCTTGTGAAAAGCTGGCACATCAATGCTGAAATGATTCTGCTACTGAACAACCTGAGACTCCACTTAGTGACTTCAAACTTGGTGACACCTCCTGCAGGGAGTTTGGCTTTGTTCACTGCTCTGAACCCTATGCCCTATCCTTGAATATTTACCTCCTTCTTCACTCTCACTAACTTAGTGGGAGGCTGAAGGGTAACTCATGAAGTTCCTTCCCTAATCTCAAAAGATTACAAAAGTGTACTATGCACAGTTCAGACTATTCTAAGCAGTTTGTGAAAATTCTCTGGGAAATCCTTATGTGAGTAAGGTAAGTAAGTTAAGAAAGCTAGTAAGCTACGAGAGTGTTTACAAAAAAGGGAATTATATTTTACAGCCTTAATTCATCTAGTTTTTACTTTTATGTCATGTACTTAATATATTAAATACCTCAGCAACAGACTTGAGAGCTGATGAACAAGCACTACAATCTACACTGCAAACTAATTTTCTAACTGGATGCTCATTTTTAACAACGTATGAACTCTTAAATGCAAAAGCAAACACAGTATATGTGACATTGTATTTACGCGATTCACATGCTGTTTCTGATCTCATGTCACCTCCTTCAGTTTGAAGCAGCCACTCCTTCCGCAGCTCAGTGTTTCCCCAGCCAACTCCACCGAATGCAAAGTACAGTGCAGGACACACAAGCTACTCACAGACTACAGAGGAAGCAGGACTCATACACCAAAGCAGCAAGAACCCCCCCTTTTTTTTTTGTTTGTTTTTTAATGAGAAATAACGACTGGGTGTGGGAAACTGAAGATTCCCTCCAAAAGTATTGTTTGGAATCTTCAATCTTGGGCATAAATTTCCTTGAATTTTATACAATTAATTATCCTCTTAAGTGCATTGTAATTACTACTTTTCATGAGCACCTGTAAGCCTGGATACATATGAAAAAACATTGTCATACAAAATTCTATAACATCTGAAGATCTAGTACATCAGACACCTAATTTCTGTCCCTGACACACTATCTGTATCTACTACATCTAGTCCTCATTAAAAAAAGTTATTTCCTTCTTCCCTAGCCAGAAGATTGATTCCTTCTACTATGATTTTTCTCCCTCTCCTTCTCTTTTAGTCTTGCACAGATAGCAAGCATTAAGGTTTTCTGTACAATAACAGCAAGATCACTCTTGATTAAGAGTGAGAGGCCCAGTTTTCAAACTTCCAGATAAAAACTGGAAAAGTAAATAAGATGATTATGACCATTTTGAAGTCATTCTTTATTCTCTTACCTTTCCTCTCCCGTTCTCCTTCAACCCATACTGGCCAACCTCCTACAGCAAAGCAGAAATCCAGAAAAAAAGAAGGAAACAGACCAGCATAATAGAGGAGAAGCTTGCAGATGTTGACAGTATAGCATATTATAGCATGAAAGGAGACAGAACTACTTAAAATGAAAATGCATTTTTAAGAGAACAAGCTACGGCAACTTCAACAGTGAACAGTCTAGGAAAATACTCCACAGATTGTTTAGATAAAAGGACCAAAGGGAAAATAAATTTTAAAAAAAGTAATTTAATGCTTCCTGGAAAAGAGGAAAGCTACTCCACTTCTGCCCAAATCAAAGAACAGAAAATTTTCTGATATCATGAACTGTTGATTATGAGCAGAACTGACGCAGGACTACCTAACTCAGGGCAGAAGGAAATGAGATGAAAGGGGGCAGGAGGAATCTGGCTTTTAATTAAGACAAAGATCAAAAGAAAAGCAGTCCTTGCAGAGGAGCATTTCTATACACTGTGTTAAAAAGAACATAGGTAAAGGCAGATTTCTGAAGATATCCTGATGATTAATTTTATGAGCAGAACAGTAAAAATAACTGCAAGCATCAGCAGTTTCACTGATGTTACAAAAAATTATACATTTGAAATTATTTATATTCAGATAGGATACTTAAAGGGCTATTATTTCCTAAATTTATTTCTTCAGGTCACTTTTAAGCTAACTCCCTCACTGTCCAAGCTGAAAGGTTTCTAACAGATTGAATGATCACAATGAATGCTGACTGATCAAAACTCCTATGAAATAAACTTTTTGGGAATCCATGTCTCCATTTTGAAAGTTGCAAACTTTTCATTTAAATTAAGGTATATGCAAGCCTAAAAAATCCAAAACATTTTACAGAAGGTGATTATACTTTTATAAAAACTGTAGAAAGATAATTTACATTTGGATGAAAATGAGCACATTCAGAAAGACAACTACAAAAAGACTAGACTTTCTTCTACAGGATACTTTTTACAGAACTTAGAAAACAGTTGATTTTTTTTCAGATATATTCAGACACATAAAAACATACCTCATATTCCTTCCTGCAGACCTTTAAAACATCATTTTTTGCAGAAGCCTGAAAGAAAGATAAGTTTCTCCATTTGTAGTAGAAAATAATAAAATCAAGTTGCAAAATAAAGACAGTTCTACTTTTAAATTAACTGCAATAACCATGGATTTGTGATCTATTAAAACATTCCTTTAAGAACCCAAAGAATCTATGTGAAGCTCTAAGTAAGAAAAGGAGAAGCCATGACTGTTAATATGACATTTAATGAAAACCCAAACTCTCATATTTCTGCACCAAGTTAGCTGATAGTGGAAGCACACAAAGTAATTTTGGTTTTGTGAAAAGTTTGCCAGATAGAGCAGAATACAGGAAGCACTTAAGAAATGGAAGAGCTTGAGCATAAAGATCTCCCTATTTTGCATCCTAATTAACACTTGTGTGTCGCTTTCCATTCTCCTCCCTCTTGTATGCTCAGTTTTATGGTTCCTATTATCAAACTCAGTTGCAGAAATTCTCCCCTCAAACTGAAGATCACTTTGTTCTATACAAAATCTCGTGCTCCTTTTTCACATGGCAGATATTCAAAACTGTAATAACTACTAACATGTTACTTCCCCCTCTAGTAATTTAAAACACCTGGGTAAAGTCCGACCTTGGACCTATTATATCACCGCCTTCCAAATGACTCCAAAATCCCCTCAAGTTTCAAGAATCAAAATTAAAATCTAAATATTTCCCATTATCCCTAATATTTGGCAAGTCTTCAGATTTTAGTATAAATTTTAAAAAAATAGGAAATGTTTTAACCAGAGTCTGCTAAAGTACAAAATATAGCCAAGATTCTGAAACAACAGTCTGCAATCAAACAATGCAACATCTGATTTGGGGAATAATGAGAAGTGATGCAACAAACATAAGATTAAATTAATAGAATTTAATAAGACTGCAATAAAAAAAATTGTCTTTATCAGGTCTGGAAGACACTTAAGCATTAGTACAAATCTGAAAACATGGCTAAAAAATGCATTTGAGAATAAACATACATCTTCTTTTCAGAAGATCAAAAGTACCCAGTTTGTTTACTCACTCCTCTCTCCCACACTACTCTGTGTACTCAGTGCTCATCTCTTGCTCATCATAGTTTAAACTCTGTGCTTTTGGGTGAAAGTAGAGGGTTTTTTTTTCTGACAGCAGTTTGCAGTAGGCTGCTTGGTCAAGATTAAGACTACACAGGTAACATTCACAAGTGTGAATATTAAGTACATCTGCTTTCCACAAATGAATTACAAGAATGATGATTAATACAAATATGCTCTTAGATTTTGAAGATGTTTTTAAAGCCACAAACACATACTTAGGGGAAAAAAAACCATCACAAAATGCTTCACAGATTTTTAATAAATAGGTCATTGTGAAATCTATGTATTATGCTTGAAACTGTTACTTGACAAAAACACTGGTTCTATTAACACCAAAAAAAACCCCTTTCTTCCATCTGATGAACAAAAAACACTTTGAAGCGGCACAAAAATCTGTTTGGGGCTGTAACTCCAATGTTGTATTGCTAAACATGACACGACAAAAAAAAAAGAGAGCTTAGGATCAGCCATATGTTGCCTTCCACTCAACATTATTTTAAAGTAACAACTTTTATGTAGAGATTGTGACAAAAAAAGTCAAAATTAAGTTTAGCATAACCAATGAGAGCTGCAGAATCAGTCTGGATTCAGTCAGTAAGGGGAAAGCCTTACCTGCTTACAGGCCTGTCGACACTCCACAGCAATAGCCAGCTCACAGCACCCTAAACCAACCCACCCGTCAGACTTCTTCAAAACTCCTTTGGAAACAAGATGACAGACTTAGTAGAGTAGAAAGAGAAACTATGCCACAATTTTCCCTTCCCTCTACTTTTCAAATTTGATAATCCTGTTCTCATTCAAGAAGCCTATGTACAGACGGAATTTTTATTGGAATTCCAAACCAACTTTAAGCAAAAAAAGAACAAGCCAGTGCTTTCATAAATTCTGAAACTAGCAATTAATAAAGTACCTTCCATACATTGAGGTTAAAGATGCTTTATGCCAAATATTTTATATGTTCAATGGAAGTATTAGATTTCGATAATCTATCTAATCTGAAATACAAGACAACAAAGAAAACCAGGAAAAAAGTCCCATTAAAACTGAGAACATCATCTCTTACAGATACATCCTGTTGTTTGTTTAAATAGCACATTTTTCTACCAAATTTGCCAATGCAGAAAATGTTCCTTATTTTTTCTCCAAACTTCCTGTGGTGGTTTTGGTCAGGATGGAGTTAAACTTCTTCAGCTGAGCTGGCATGGGGATATGTTTTGGACTTCTGATTAAAACAGTGTTGGTAATACAGGGATGTTTTAGTTACTGCTAACACAGGCAGCATCAAGGCCTTTTCTGTTTTCCATAGGGACTCACAAGTAGGCTGGTATGCACGAGAGGTCGGGAGGGGACACTGCCAGGACAGCTGACCCCAGCTGACATTCCATACCACATGGCACCATGCTCAGCCATAAAAGCGGGGGGTTGATGATGGCGGGGGCTGCCACTGCTTGGGGACTGGCTGGTAATCAGTCGGTTGACGGTGAGCAATTATTTTCTTTTGCATCGCTTGCTATTCTTGGGTTTGGGTTTTTTCTTCCTCTCTTCGAGTTTCCTTCTATTTTTAAATTACAAACGGTCTTTATCCCAGCCCATGGGTTTTCTCACTGTTGCCCTCTGATTCTCTCCTCTCTCCCACTGATGGAGGAATGAGCAAACACTGTGTAGCAATTAGCTGCCTACTGGGGTTAATTCACTACACTTTCTCTGTCATTTATCTCCCCAGTAACATGGTTTCATAGACAGAATTACCCCCAGTAAAGTTTCCCCCCTCCCTGTCTCTCTTAATCCACTTATTTCACTATTTGCATTATCGTCATTTCTTACCATAAAGTTACATAGAAATATGGTAAGAAGCAAATTGCTGCCATAAGCTGTTTCATCCTCTTAATCTAATAATAAATACAGTTTTTCTAATGTTTTCAAGACACCAGAAATAACACATTCCTGTATCTATTTCTCATGTAACTTTAAAGACAGAAATAAAGGCAAGGTTTGATCTATGCAGCTGCCCAGCAGCTGTGATAAACTTGTTACATTCTTTTTCTTAGGACGAGAGGTAGAATTATTTAACTCAAATGAACCACTCATTTTTGTTATGAATATTTAAAAAACAAAGCAGTACTTTATTACATACACAAATTATGTTCTTTATGCAGAAATAAAAAAGCAGAAAGTAAAAGAATGAACAACTTAATTAAAAAAATGCTCTTATGCCTAGTGGAAACGCCTATTTAGAAGAGCCACATGGGATGTCCAGCTTTAAAAAAGGAAAATTAAAGAGCTAGGTGCAAGATCAGTGATCTTAAATTTAGATGCTAAGAAAACACTTGGAAAAAAGTAATAAAAAATAATTGCAATCAACGGAAAACAACGGCCAACTGGTATTTATCATGAAGAAAATTGCCTTTAAAATACACTTTGTCAGCTTTACAAACACAGGTGGCATAGAAAGTCTTGCCAGCATCTGTCTTTCACAACATTCCAGTGGGCGAATTAGGAAAATGCACTAATGGCAAATTTATAAAGGAGGAGCAAAATCTCCACTAAATGAACATATTCCCCATGGAAATTAAAATAAGCCTAACAGTTATTAAAATACAACTTAAAACCTTAATGCTTGACACTAGTAAGGTAGCAGCATTGCCCAGGAGGTGGAGGGAGCAGAGGGGCAAAGGTGCAGAACAGCTTCTGGTTGTAGCCTGTATTCTGTCAGTTTGACCATCTGAATGGTCCAGACCCTCTGCAGGCACTGCAGGCCAATGATCCATAGGTTTTTCTGGAGACTCTCAAAATCCTCTTGCCACCTATTCAGAGTACTGGCTCAGCTTTCTAATTCACACTAGCTCAAAGCAGCTGTGAAGGTCACGAACAACTGCAAGTACAGCTCACCTTTCACTTCCACAACTGGGGTGCAGAATTAGCTTTTCAGAGATTGAGCATCTTTTTGACAGTGTCAAAGAGATCGCTGTTGTGCACACATCAGTAGCTTGCAATCACTGTTCAAAAATCTGGGATTTAGGCTTGACTACATATGTACAGTTAATTGTCAAATCAACCACTCACTATGCTCTCTTTCAGGCATAAAATAACACATCAGTCGTTTCTGCATGAATTCCTGTGTGGAGATTCCTTTCAATCAGAACAGTTATGTTTGATAGAACATTTATTAGTAGGATTGATAACGTAAGGCATAAGCCATCTAAAAAACATCAAAGAAACATAATGTGCAATATGAAAAAAAGATTTCCAGAAATCTCTGCTGCAATAACTAGCTGTATCCAGGAGAAACACATGATAAATTCAGCTGGACAACTTTAGGGGCAGTGTCACCACTGAGCAGTCACCACTGAGTAATCAGGCACCCATATATTGTGCAATACAGGGCCTGTGGTTTCAGACATACTGGAACTAAACTAAATGGTGATAAAAGAATGAAGCAAGCTACAAATACAGGCCAAATTAAGAAGGCTGATAATTTTCAGCTGTCATTAGTATTTTCTTGGCAAGCGGCCCTCTCTCCAGGTTATATCTGACCAGCAGACAAGCTCATGAATAAATTGATGTCACACTCTCAAGAAACACTGAATTTCAATCTTAATACAGCAACTTTTAAATTAATTTTGTCATCAAGGTAGTTAAGATGTGTGCATTTCTAGATGAAAATACACCTTTAGTGCACAATTAATTGACTGGAGCCCATAGTTACGATAATTCCCCAAATTCATCTGTACAGTACAGATTCCTGAGCTCTAACAAATCATCTAGTTGCCTAACACAGACTCTCAGCCTGCCCTCATATATGTTCCAGCTCCTTAATCACCTGACAATGGCTCTTTGCTGAACTTGCTCCAGTTCATAGTTTTCTTGTCCCAAAATGCTCAGAACTGGACACAGTATGCCTGATGTGGTCTCACCAATGCTGAGCAGAGGGGAAGGATCAGCTCCCTTGATCTGCTGGCAAAATTTTCGTTAATGCAGTCTAGATGTTGTTGGTCTTCTTTGTTACAAGGGTACACTGCCAGATCATGTTCCACTTGCTGGTCACCAGGATTCCCAGGTACCTTCCTACCAAGCTGCTTTCCAGCTGGCCAGCCTCCTGTGTGCTGTGGAGCATGAGGCCTGTGCCAGGTGCAGGACTTCGCATTTCCTTTTCTGGAATTTCATGAGGCTCCTGTCTGCCTGTTCCTTTGGTTAATCAACATCCCTGTGAATGGTAGCACAACCATCTGGTCTAGCAACCTCTCCTTTCACTTCTGCATCACCAGTAAATACACTGAGGGTGAACTCCGTCCCATCATTAACGAAGACGTTAAATAGGACTAGACCCAGCATCAACCCTTGGGATACTGGCCTACAGCTGCACTCTGTCACACTGATCAAACCTTTGGGCACAGCAGTTTGGCCAGTTTTCACTTCACCTCCACTGCTCACTTATCAAGCCCATGCTTCACCAGTTTGTCTATAAGGAAATTATAAAAAACAGTGATAAAATCCTTCCTGAAACTGAGATAGACAACATGCACTGCTTTCCCCTCATCTAAAAAGGCAGTCATCTCATCATAGAGGGTTATCAGGTTGGTTAAGCACAGTTTCCCCTTCATACATCCATGCTGACTATAAACTATCAGCTTCTTGCTCTTGATGTGTCTGGAAGCTGTTTGCAGGAAGATCTGCTCCATTACCCTCCCAGGGTTTGAGGTGAAACTGTCCAAGCCTATAGTTCCTAAGGTCCTCCTTGCCCTTTCTACAGGCACGAGTGAACTTGCTTGCTTCCTTTCTTCTTCACAGCCCTCAGCATCCCCTCTCAATACCTAGCCCTATCCTCCTCCATCAAGTGCAAGTCTTCCTCGCTCCTTCCTTTACAACTGATCTCAGGGACCTGGCATTCCTGCAGGCTCATCTTACCAGTAAAGACTGAGGCAAAGAAGACCATGGGCTATTTAGTGTCACTTGTCACCAGGTTTCCTGCCCCATTCAGCAGCAGGCTCTCATTTTCCCCAGTCTTCCTTTTCTGCTGATGTAGTTCAAGAAGATTTCTGGCTGCCCATCACGTAATTCACCCGGATCAACTCTTGAGAGGCTCTGGCTTTTCTAATCCCACCATGCATTGCGTGGAGCTTGGATAAGGTGATCCTTGAAAGTCAAGCATCTCTCTTGGACCCCTCTTTTCTCCAGGGACATAACCTATGGGATTCTTCTAAGCAGATTGCCTGTGCCCTCGTGTGTTTTCTCTTCAAAAGGTACCAGGGTGATTAAAGTTGCCCATAAACACCAGGCCTGTGAACACAAGACTTCTTCCAGCTGTACAAAGAAGGCCTCATTTACTCCTTCAGCCTGATGAGGCAGCATGCAGCAGACATCCACATCATCACCCATGTCGGCCTCTCTGTAAAATGCACTCCAGTGCCTACAGGCTGTTCTCAGCTGGCGCATCATCCATTCCAGGCAGAGCTCCATGCAATCCAGTTAACATTCTCACATAGAGGGAAACTCCCACTCCTCACCTTCCTGGCCTGTCCTTCCTGTACCTGTTCCCCATAGCACTCCTGCTGCGGGAGCCTTCCTGCTGTGTCGCTGTGACTCCAATAGGATGGAAGCCCTGTAACTGCACACAGGTTTCCAGCTCCTTCTGTCTGCTCCCTGTGCTGTGAGCACGGCTGTACAGGCACCTCCCAGATGTACCTAGTTGTATCAATTTACCAGAGAAGGGATAAGAGCTTCTCCTATAATGCTGTTCTATTAATTTACAATTAATTTACCATTAATTTACAAAATCCCACCAGGAATGCAATTTTAAAACTGGCTCATGCCAATAAAGAATATGAGATATATAGCAATATAACTTCAGATGCAAGAAGGATGGGAAGTGACTGGCTTTGTGCAGGTACAAAGAAAGCAGAGGAAGACAATTTGGGAGTGGTTCATTAACAAAGATTTTGAGTGCTTTTCCACACACTTATACAGACCTAATATCCAAAATAGAACATCTATTTCTCACTTGCAGTAAAAGCATTGCCACTCATCTAACTACTGAACTTCAAGGAAGATTAGGTATCGTTATCAGCGAAAAATTTATCAGGTTTTAGATGAGACAGAAACACTGCAACTCCAAAAGATAATATATTTTGCCAGTTTTACTTAACCAATAAGACAGAAAGTCTGTTTACAAGCACCGGAATCAACAGTTTGCTGGTATTTCCTCAATTTGTCAGGGAAGAAGACATTTAATTATACAAACATTAAATGTTTTCTAACTAGGAAAAGTATTAATAAAATACACAGGTAACTCATTATACACTAGAGGAAACTAGATGCCACATATAGTTTATATTAGATACACAATGGAAGTTAAATTATCATGAAACCTATTGGTGCAGGTAGTAGACACGACATCAAAACACACACAGGGTGAAAAAGCAACATGATTCAATAGCCAACTGGTATTTCTTACCTGGCAAAGAAGAATTTATACAACCCCACACTTCTCTCTGAAAAGTAGAAATACAATTAAGCAAAAGCAAGTTTACAGAATAAGAGAGTTTTGGCTGACTCAAACCAACAATTTCAGCATTTTTTCACTGGGTTTTAAATATCTGAATGGAAGAACTTTTAAAGAAGTGCTATGATAGAAGCTGAGTACCATTTCCTTTGATGAGAAGGCTGCTATGCACAGACTACAGAATCAAGAGCAGCATTTTTGCAGATGCAGAACCTAATGCAGGCATCTGCAATACACAAGCTAGTCAACTCTCTCCATCAGTGTTTACAGAACTTAACAGCAACTTAGACAAAGAGTAAGATTTGTCTAGGACCAAGACTTGTGGAGAAGCTTATTGCCCCAGCATTCCTTTCCATCAGCTTAAAAATACCCTAAAAACACATAACCACACAGAAAACAAATTTAAAAACGGGTTTCAATCACACTGATACAGCAACCCATATTGTCACACAATGACACAGCAAATGTAGTATTGAGTTGAACTGTTAACTATTTTACATATTTAGATATTACCAGTTCAGTGGTATTAATTTAAGAACTACACTGGACAGCTAACTTGTCATTTATAAATATAGTAATTGGGAGTTATAAAAGTCATCATGTCATTTTCCCCCTTTCAGATAATCTCCAATCCTATTTTATAAAAAGCACTTCTCTACTATACAGATAAGATTCTACTCGTCTTATCAGGGAATAAAAGATAAAGAAAACCAGTACCAAACCAAATGCTATTCATCACCTCAATAGGTTTTCATGACAGGTTTTACTCATACCAGGAGCTGTCTATAACTTTCTGAGACCTTAGAGCTGTTGACCCACAGAAACAAAAAACTGAAGGAACTTTGACACACAGAAGGAAAGGATCTATAAGCAAACATAATCTTGTGAAGTTGCTTATCAAATGTTATTCCCAGATTTACTACTCCTACTCATTGCCCACTTGAGCTGAGCATATGTTTTAGGCCTGCTGCAAACAGTATTCATACTGTTCAGAAGTAACAGAAATTACCAGAAGCAGGCTTTTCTGACTGCAAAAGGTTGCCAAGAGATAAGAATCTAAGATTTACAATCTGAATGACTGTACTTATCTATTCTCTGATTAGATCGTCCCTAGAAGAGGGAGGAGATTACATTCTTCTTTTAGTGAAAATAAAGAACTTTAGTGAGACTAAAGAACTTTTAGGAAACCAGTATCTTACTTACCCAATAAAAGCATTACTTCAGTTTCTCAGATAAGGCCATAAACAATTCGGTGCAACTATCAGGGCTTCCTTGTCTTAGCCCAAGACCTCATGGCTTTGTGCCATACACATGCTGGAACGTATGATCTAATTTAAGTCACCGCCATTAACATCCAAGTGACAATCACCCAGCACAACTTTTTACAACATAGATAACATTTTCATTGCATTTTATAGCTTATACATGCCACCTTATTGCAAGTAGCATAATTTATGATGGCTTTATAAAAAAAAAAAAAAAATCCTACTTTGAGGTTCAAACCTCATTTGAAGAGCTTTACTAGCAAGCCTTACCATTGATTCTGGACAGTACTCAGGGGCTCGCTGCAGTAAGTGCTTCAAACGGGAGTCACTCTTAGAAGACAAAATCTGTTAGAAACAAAACACACCTTAAAACAATGTAATAGTACATCAAATACTTTTTTCAATTGACTTCACTGTTTTTAGTTTCTCTAATATCTACTCTTCGACAACTGTGCCTAACAGTATGTATATAATGCAAATTTAAGATTTCTTTTTATGTATTTGTAGTTTTTGAAATATGTTTCACTTTTTATAGAGAAGCTTTTTTTTCCTATTTAGAAGAGAATGAGAATTTCCTCCTCAAACATTTCAATCAAAAGGTTTCTACTGAATGTGGAAGGGCAATGTGAACTAGAGGATTTCTGCCGCACATATCAAAATAGTATACAACTCTATTTACTTAATGAACCTTCTGCTACATGTTACATGACCTTAAGCAATTAAACTTAAAAAAACCCCTGAAACAAGAATTTTTATGGAACAAGGAAGAACAAAACCTAGACTAGTTAAAGAGACAATCAAAACTAACAGGAGAATGCATAGTACCCACAGGCAAACTGAACACCCAGGAGCTTGCTAGACGGGATGGAATACAACTGAGGATGCTGAAGACGTTGTTCCTTTAGCAGTCTAATTGAGTTTTACTTATAAATGAAAACAAGAAACTGGTCAACAAGAGGAATGGAAACACACCTATTAATGTGTGATACGAAACTGGAAATGATATAACTGAAACAGATGAATTTCAGAAGGAAAAGTACATTACAGTTCTATTCTAAATTTGTTCTACTCTAACATGATAAACAATGTTCTATTCTAACACGACAAACTTATTGAAAGAAAATCAAAAAAGCAACAGCACTCAGAAAGGAGTGCAAAACAAGAACTGCATTAGTATTTTGACTCTTCTGAGGTCATAGAATAATAAAATAATTCAGGTTGGAAGGGATCTCAGAAGATTATTTCAACCTCCTGCTGAAAGATGGGTTAACTGTGAGATCAGACCATGGTGTCCCTCTGCCTATTCTTTCCATCTGTCCAGGTCCCTCTGGATGACAGTCCTGCCATCCATTAAGATTATCAACACTTCCTTTCAGTTTCATATGGCCTGAAAACTCAATGAGAGTCACCTTGTCCAGGTCATTAACAAAGATTTTAAGCAGTACAGGTTCCAGGGCAGACCCCTTTGGTATTCCATTTCTTATTAGCCTGCAGGCAAAGTAGGACCCACTAACCTCTGTCTCTGAGCCTGATTTTACAACCAGTTTTTTACTCATCTAGTTGTCCATTCCTCAAACCCATATGATCCTAAAATGGATACAAATACATTGAGGGAATTAATGTTTAAGAACTTGCTACACTCAACAAAAACGACATCCACTCCTTTCCTCTCATCCAGAAATCCAGCCTTATTATCAAACCAGGTTGGCCAGGAATGTTTTACTGACACTAAATCATATGCTGCCTTCAGCAACAGTTTCACATTTTTCCTTCTTCAGCCTTTAACTACTGCCATAAAATGCCTTGTTGCCCTTGACATCCTCTACAAATCTTGATTTCAATTGAGTTTTTTTTTCCCAATATAACCTTACTTGCCTCGGACTGTCCTTATGCTTGGAGGAGGATATGGATAGAGACCTCTGGAACGGTATAGAGATGAATGTTGCCAGGAAACTTATCATTGTGAAAATTCTCAGAAATAAATTTAGGAAAAAAAAGTCAATTAAAGAAAGAGACACCCACTTATTCCTTGCTACGGTATCTGACATGCTTAATCAAATAATCATGAAAAGCAGATAATACCAAAGCTAAGATTGGAGCAATACTTACTAAAAATGCAAAACAATTAGGTGTTTGAATCATGTTAGTTGACAAACAAATCTGTAATCCAAGTTCTCTTTTTCAAAGGTCTCATGGTAGCTGATTTACTGGTTAGCAGAATTCCTTACTGACAAACCCTTTTCCTTAACTGGCAGGATCCAGGGCAACATCACTGGGTGTCCTGTGCCTTTCACCCTAGTCCCTGGGGTCCCATGCAAGGCCTCCCTCAATAGTATCACTGGTGTCTGCATAGATGAGCATAGAGAGAACGGGTAACAGTCTGAGGGTCAAAAAACCCTTGTGATTCCTACAACAACCTAGATCTGAGCCCCTGAAAACCAAATGACCTTAGCTAGAAAGTCTCATCTGCAGATGAGTGCCTCCATGCCCTGCAGAAGGGAGTGTTTCTCCTGGTGGTATTGTTTACAATCTGTTGGTTAGGCCAAGATGGGTCCTCAACGAACCTCGTTCTTCCTCATCTGCTCTAAGGCCCCAAATCTAATCTGTAAGTGCATATCCAAAGACAGGCCAAGAAACTTCTTCCTCCTGTCAGCTGCACAAAATAGTTAAGTTACAGAAGATGAAAATCAGTAAAATAACAGCAGACAGCTCCTTTAGCCAGCCTGTTGGATCGTATCAAAGGACCACTCAGAAAATGATGCCACCGGCCTGATGTAACTAAGCCAGCTCCTTATAGAACACTTTTGAGGGGCATCAGTCTTGCTTCAGACTTGCTCTAGACCTCTCACCATTAAGATTCTGGATATGCTGATCCGAGTAGAGAGAGATCATCCAGATTAGGCAAGATCAGAGTATTTTACAAAACCCACAGAAAATGATGCAATAATTAGAACCAGTATAGCAGAACTGGGATGGAATTTGACAGTAAAAAGCTGAAGGTCTTTCATGAAGAGCCAACAGGAATTCACATGATAAGCTGGAAACTTCAAACCAATGAAACGCAAGACAGAAATGGACAGATTATTCCAAATGCCATATTAATGCAGCTACTAAATTCACCAATTTTTTTTTTATATACAGGAATGGATATCTTTCTCTTACATCCAAGTTTGAACACAATTTTTAAGACTGAGTGCCATACTTTTTTTTACAATGCCATGTACAGTTTTGCTTACCTGTAGTCAAAGAGAAAAACTTCTGCTGGAAGGGCTGCAAGAATTATTATAGGAATTGAGAGAGTATCTTATGCAAAGAGACTTTAAGACTTTTCCTTGTTTGGCCTAACAATAGGAAAGCTGAAAGAGGATTCTCTACATATATCAGGGAGGGAAAACTGCCATTTAAAGTGAAAGTTTTGCTAGTACAATCAGAGATAAATATAAGCTTCATTATAACCGGGTTTATTGCTTGAACAGCTCCAAAGTGGGCAACGAAGACAAGAAGAGGGCAGGTATGATGTAAGAACACAACTTCAATATAAAAATTGTGTCTACATGTACGTAAGCTTTACTGATATAAAACTCTTTGCAGATAAATATATGTAACTACACACACAAAACTGTACAAATCACTACCCACAGGTACAAATCTAAACATAAGTTATGGAAAAATACTTTCCAAGCTTGAATTTAGAACAAACAGCCTTATGAATAGAGTAAGTAAGCAGATTTTTTCTGCATTCACAAATCATATATCATAATGAGATGCTTAGTGGACAAAAAGGAACTGGAAGGAAGAAAGAATAACACTAGCATCTTGTTCTTCAGTTTGAACTCCCCAGAACTTGGAAACACACAAGATTCATAAATTCTGTAAAATACCTTCACCCCTCTCATTTCCTAACACGCTTATAACTTCTTGACCAAATTGTGGCCTCAGGCTGGTAACTCTATTTCTCCTCAACTTCAGCAGAACCCATTTTCCACTACAAAAGGAAAGAGGACTACAGTTTTAAAACTTCTAAGTTCTCATTTCGGTAACATTACATCTCACAATTCACACATAGCATCCAGACAGAGGATCATTAGCTTATAACCTTAATGTTGCTACATCATTGTCTAAAGGCACAATTTCAACTCTGATAGAGTTAAATTTAAAACAAGCTTACCTGTTCACAGACATCACGGCACATTAAATTGTCCTTTGCATGGTAACAACAAGACAAGCCTATGAAAAAGCAGGGAGAGGGAAAAAGATACTTAAAATATTTGAAACACTTAACCATCACTTCTGAACACAAGTACACACTGGATGTTCTGTCAGGACAATTTTCTGGCCCGCGTATGACTACGGGAAATTTTCCTTCCCAAAAGGCAAAAAATGAACAAGAGAAATTTTTGTTCTGAAAATGATGCAGATCTTTGCAAGAAGTCTCACAGTTACCCCTGAACACTCACTGCCACCAAAATGACATCTCACTCCCTTTCTGCCTCTAGTTACATTTCTGCTACATAACTTGCACTAGCTCGGCACATGGCAAATTCCTTCATAAGACAATGCAATTTATTAACTCAGGGGAAACTTAAGAATAAATGTGAAAAAGTAAACAAAAACCCCACCAAAAATCTCTGTAGAGACTATATGCCTTTGTAAATTGAATCATCTCACAGAACCTGAAAAGTGCAAGAATCATCTAGGAACAGGTGGTGAAGGAAGTCAGAGATGGAACCTCTTTTCACATAGCTGCTCATTGAACTCTGGGTTCTAAAAGCCTTGGAACAAAACCATAAATTGTTTCACTACTGATGGATAATTAAGACTGGATTTGCCTGACTGGATGGAAGTCATAGAGCAAACACAGATATGAACACATCAAGAGGGAATAAAAAGAGAACTGAAGCAGTGAGAAGTCATGAAACACCTAAGTTTAAAGCAGCATTTTTAGCATTATACTCCGCTGTGCTTTGTACCCCCTACCATTCAAATATTTTGTTCATTCACGGTTAAGCTTGGCCAATATACAGTGAATTGAACAGTGCCTTGATATTCATTTTCATCCTCACTTTCCTGTGTTTGGACCAGTGTTTTAGAAAACAGACGGAGGTATCCTTCAAAACTTTTACTTCCACACACAGGATCACTTAACAATTACAGATTTCTGCTGAGCTGCATCTGAACTATGTATCACACTGGTACAACAAAAAGAAAGTTTACTTCACAACACCTTACTAAATAGATTTTGACTGAACCATCAAGAAGGAACTTGGGCATGAATTCCTTGCAATATTAGTAGGTTTATCAATGGAAAGCTGGGCCAGAGTATGTCATATTTCATTCCACTAGCTTTTTACTGCCTTCCTCCTAAAACCAAGCCTCACTAGAAACCAAAACTACAGAACAACAACGAAATGCCCATAAATGCCATAGTGACTGCAGTGTTCTCCTTTAAAGTATTACATGGTTTGTATTTTCCATTCCAACTATTTATTAAAAGGTGTTTTCCAATATCTGTCCTTGTGCTGCCTTCTTTTCCCACCACTCTTTTTTGGTCCTGTCAAGAAGTTACAGACACATAGATTTCCAGAATGGTTTGGGTTGGAAAAGACCTTAGAGATCATCTAGTTCCAAGCCCCCTGCCATGGGCAGGGGCACCTTCCACTAGACCAGACTGCTTAGAGCCTCATCCAGCCTGGCTTGAACACATCCAGGAATGGAGCATCCATCCTCTGGGAAACCTGGACATGACTGGCATTCTGAGCTGCGAGCGCACAATGCCAAGGCATCTGCTATCCCAACTTTAATGCGGGAAGCTATTTTACCACTATCCTTCTCTTGATTAAACGTCTTGCCCTCACTTTTTAAAATACTCAATGCCTTGTTCGACACCGTTCTTCTACTGAAAACAAGGAATATGAGCCCTGGAACATACAGCCTGTCCTAACACTGCATATGGCAACCCAGGCGTCAGGTTTTACCCATTTGGACCATTTCAAGCCACAGTCCTCGGAATTCACCCGCAGGCAGCATGACAGCCGACGGCACACATCCCGGCCCCGAGCCACGGAACCCGCTGGGGCAGACGGGGAGGTCAATGCCCGTCACGCTGCCGGGCGGGAGGCCGGAGATCCGGCCTCTACAGAAACTGCGGAAGGGCCTCTCCCCGGCTCCGGTCCTCGCCGCAGGGATTCCTGCGGGCGCTCTCGCTCCCCCGGGAGCCGGCGCGGGTACCAGCCCTGACCGGCACCGGTGCCGCTTCCCGGGCGCGGGGCAGGTGCGGCGGCCGCAGCGGTGCCGGGGCGGCGTCTCCCCTCTCCCCAGGCTCCCGCATCATGCCCCGACTGCGGCCAGACAGGAGAGTCCCGCGGCGCCGCATCCCCGCGGGCGACGCCGCCCCTGCGCCATGTTGTAGAGAGGGACTCGAGGAGCCACTTCCCCCCGCTCCCTCCCCCGCGGTCGCTACTCACCGGCTGNTGCCGCGGGGCACAACAGCGGGGCCGCCGCCAGGCACAGCAGGGCCCAGGGCCACCGAGCGGCCGCCGCCGCCATGGCCGGGTCTCGAACCCGCGCCGACCCCGCCCCGCGACCCCCGCCCGCCGCACGGACAGACGGACGGCGGGG
>VWZW01005875.1:2492180-2550710 GCA_013397115.1 Edolisoma coerulescens
ACCGCCTCCCGCCGCGCCCATTGGCTGAGCCGCCCGGCTAGGCCACGCCCCATTTGTTGCACCGCCCCGCCAGGCCCCGCCCCATTGGCTCTGGCCCCACCAGGCCCCGCCCCGCCCGGCCGCCACGGATATTCCAGCGGGACCCGAGCGCCGCCCGCCCGGCCAGCGGGGGGAGGCGCTGGGTAGGGGGCGCTGGGTCCTCCTCCCCCTCAATTCCCCCCGGCCCATGGAGCGGTAGAGCCATGCCCGGAGGGAGCACTCGGGCTCGGTCTGAAAAGAGGACTAAGGAGAGGAGAAGGAACAGACTCGGTTGAATTAGTTTATTTCTATTTATAGGTAGTATTTGAATTATTAACATAATTCTACACATTACTTTTAGAGCATTGGTTGCAGCCTTAAAGGGGGCTTATGAAGAGGAGGGAGAGTGACTTTTTACCCAGGGAAATAGTGACAGGACAAAGAGGAATAGTTTTTAACTGAAAGAAGATATACTTAGATTGGATATTTGGAAGAAATTCTTTACTCAGAGGATGGTGAGTTACTGGAACAGGTTGCCCAGAGAAGCTGTGGATGCCCCATCCCTGGCGGTGTTTAAGGCCAGGTTGGATGGGGCTCTGAGCAACCTGGTCTGGTGGGAGGTGTCTCTGCCCATGGCAGGGGGGCTGGAACAAGACGATCTTTAAGGTCCCTTGCAACCCAAACCATTCTGTGGTTTCTGTGATTGTAAGGCAACTTCATAACAATGTTTTCTGCTTGAAATTACTTTGTGTATCTAGTGACTGTGAGGGAGAAATGGCCTCACTGGCCCCAAGCGTGGTTTATGGAGGGGAATGACCCCTGGGCTTCCAAAGGGCCGAGGTGAGGAGACTGTCATGGCTACACCTTGATGCTGATCCATCATCAGCGTCAGATTCAGTCCACAGGGTGTACAGTTAAAGAGTCTGTAGCTGAAGAAACCTCTGTACAGCAGGGCCACCACTGCAGTTTATTTTCCATGTAGAGATCAAACTACCCCNTGAAATGTAAGCTATCCAATGAAGTTAAAATGGACTTAAGTTACTGCTCATTTCATAGCTTCTGACCGTTTTGCCTCGAAGTCTGGCTGTTCCAAAGTGAATGGATCAGCTTCTGACAACTCCAGGCTTTTTAGATGAGCACCTTAGCATCCCATTATCAGATTTTCTGGCAATAGTAAAAAGGAAAAATTTTTAGGAACCCATAGAATTCAGTGTCCCACAAACTGCTTTTCCTTTTTCCAATCTAATATCCCAGTGACCTCCTTCTCCAATGACAAACTACCAAGCTATTAATGACTCCATGGTCTTATATAGCCTGGAGAATCAATAGGAACCCTTTAATTCCAATATCAAGTTCATAAATGGTCCACAAAACAAATAAAAAACAAGAAAAGCAAGGCAATACAGGAGAACACTCCAGTAAGTTGAAAGAGTTTTCTCTCTCTCTCTGCACCAGTATAGAGTGATTAAAGTGTATTACTTCTTTGTTGAGCAAAGCCATAAAAAATAACAGTACATTTAGTTGTATTTTAAGTATTTTATTGCTATCATTGTGAATTCAAGAAAGTGAAAAGTCGCAACTGTAACCTGATTACACAAAAATATTTTCATACCGGGATAGAAATTATACTGGTATGTAAGTGAGGTTACATATCAGTTAAATAGCTGGGTTTTCTCCCCACAATCCAGCGTTAACTTCTGCTAATTTTCTATTTTGGGACTTAAAATTCACGGCGAGCCCACGAGGCGGCAGCAGATCCCAAAGGATAGTTAATCTGACGGCCGAATTTATGGGCTGGTTTAGTTTCTCGGAAAACACCAGGAGCCTGAACAGTTTAGATGCATTTCTTTCCCCCGGTAATGCTAAATGGTTTAACTTGGCTTGATTTTGGATGAGGGTGAACTGCTGTGCATCCCGCTTGTCCTGAGTGCCACTTATGTGCTAAGTCATTAGCAACAATAATTTGTCCTCAAGCAAACAGGCAGGGAAAAGATGCAGGTGGGTCTGACAATTCAAAGGTCGTTCATCGTCACTCTAAGTCACCTCTTCAGTTCCAAATGAAGTGGTCGAGACCACTGAAAGTATTTCCTTCGCTTTAAAGCAGCAAACTGAACTTTGAAATAATATAAGCTTCTAAACTTTGGCTTTCTGAAAGGGTGGTGTGAAGTTTAAACTACTTGTTCTAGAAAGCAAAGACTTTGTCCTTGGAAGTTTGGATGTTGAATCTGGAGGCTGCTGTTTTCCAGTTAAACCATGTTCACTGGCCTTTTTAAAGCAACATCCATTTGAAATTGATTCCTCCCCAATATTTAAGAATGAGAAGTGGAATTCTGGGACTTGAAATAAATAAATGCCTCAGTGTAAAGCAGCTTGCTACAAATATGCCGACAGCATAATTTTAAAGTCTGGTGGTAAGACAGAAACTGTTCCTCAAGTGTTATGTTGTTTTTTACTGCTCCTGTCAACTGCTAAGGGAAAAGGAATACTTTATTCTGTATGCTGTATTTCTTGTTGCCTAGAATATAATGAAGTCTGCTCATTCAGCTACACTTTTTGTATTATCTTGAATAAATAGTTCATTGTATTTTGTGCTGCGTAGCATTTGATCCTGCTTTCTTATCCTAAAAATTGCTGAATGTTACTCCATAGTTTATGTTGAAGTCTCCCTCAGCAATAGGTGAAGATTCTGATGTAGTCATGGTCTGAGTAACTGGTCCAAAACCACATTCCACTGAAAGAGATCTGACATGATCAGGATCCCCTCAGAAAGTAAAACGATGCCACTTTTTTAAAAATCCAAATTGTCAATGTGGCAAATCTCTGTGTTTCGGCAGAGTACTTTGTGGACTGAAAATAGTGTCCTATATATGAATGTTACAGATTGTATCTCACTCGAGATATGCAGTGTTGCTTTGCTGTATTTCTCAGGATATCTACACCTTGCAATTGGGAACGTGCTTACAGCACTTGTGAATTTACCCTAATTAGCATTAATTTGCCTAATCTGTGTATCAGCCACTAGATATCTGCATGATAAGCCAGTGCCAGATTCCTAGCGGGTGTTGAAGCGTTTTCCTGTGCTGGGGCTTGTTCGGTTTCAACTCCAGGCTGGAACTAGGCAGGGCCTTACAGCTGCCTCAGATGTATCTCCAGGCAAACTGACAGGAACTGTGGGACCAGTCCTGGGGCTGTCCCTAACAAGCTGGTAGCTAGTAAGTGAGGCTGTTGCCTGTTTCTTCAGGCTAAGGATGGGTTTCCACAAAAAAGCCTCTTTCAAAGAGATTTTTTTCTTTAATGGGAAAACCTTCTTGTTCAGGCAAAGCTTAGTGAATTTATATTTTCTCTGTTAGATCTCAGCCAGCATTTTCCATCTGACTTTCCAAATAATTAATAACGAATAAGAAAGATTATTTTCTAATTACTTCTTCTTTTTTTTTTTTTTTTTAACCCAGAAAACTAGATTTATATTAAAAGGTAAAATGGTAATACAAAAGCTGGGTTTGGTGGCTGCTATTACACACATCAGAAGCAGTGTGCATTTATGTTGATAAAGAATGCTGTATGTAAAGCAACACAGATGTGAAATTAAAGCCAATTAAAGATGTACATTAATGCCAAATACAATGTCTGCAATTAATTTTGTGCAAGTTGAACATGTGGTGCGAATTAGAGTTCATAAAATCTTGCCATAGGCAAATAATTAATGTTGCATACATCGAGTCTGGAAGGATAGCCAACTGAAAGTGATTAAATAATTGAAGAATATATAATTAATTAAAATTTGCTGTGAAGGTAATAAGGAAGTAAATAAGATTCTGTCATCATCAGTGAGCATAATTTAAGAAACTGTTCTATTGTTTTAGAAAGGAATTTGAAATGGCTCTCATGTTTGCTCAGAGACAGTTTTGATGTTCATAAAGGTACCCTAAGAAATCTGGCTCTGCTTCACATTACATGACTTTTCTCAGCAGAGCAAACCACCTGAAACTAAAGTCACCTGTCAGTCTAAATTTTAAGCTCCTGAAATTAGTTACAGGATTAAAGCCATGTCTGCTTCTCTTCAAATGAGAATGCTGAGTGAAATAAAATACACTTCTTGGTAACAGAGTTTATGAAATGGATAACTTAAAACCAGGTTGTGGACTGATGGGAGCATCAAGACCATTCATTCTCTTTGACAGAGAGGAACTTCATCAGTGAAGTGTAATTACTATGTCCTTCCATGCTAAAGAAGATGATGCTAAAAACAGTGCTCAAAGAAGTCACCAAGATACATGTCTGCTTTTTGGCCAGATCCTTTTTGCTCTCTATGCTGCTTTGTATGCTGTGCAGTCTCTGTACTGTGTACTCTTTATAATAGAAATATATATTAATGGGTCTGTATCAATTTGCTGCCTTCAAGACCATTGCATGAGGGCCAGGGTTGCTAGAAAGTGTCTGAAGTACCTTCATATAAAAGACCCTCTAATTGGACAGATCATTTCAAAATTAGTTCTAGAATAACGTTAAGGGATTGATACAAGAAAAAAAAAAGTTGATTTTCAGTTTGAGAAGCTGGAAATGAGGGAAATTACACTGGCAGATCCTGGAGTTCGGGAATGTGGGAAAAGAGTGTTTCAAATGGAATCCTGTTCACTCCAGTCAAATCCTTCAACCATCCTACTGATCTAAATCTGAATCTAAACTCAAGTCTGGCGCACCTGTACCATAGCAGAGATGGGCTGTGCTTATGCCAGTTGAAATCCTATCTTCTTGCTGGCCTTGGCTCACCATCCAAGAGGACAAGTAACAGCATTTAGCTAGTGATGACACATCCATGTGTCATCTGTGTCTTTGGATACAGATAAAATGGATATTCATTTTGCTTTTCAACTCAGGCTTCTGTAGCAGCAGTGTATCTGCCAACATTTCATAAGCATGGGCTGGAGATAGAAAAGGATGTGTTGAAGAACACTGAGAATGCCATATGGAAATTCTTCTGTGGATTATCCCACATAATCAGCTCGTTGTGTATAGGATTAGTTACTTCTCCATATGGTGTTTAAGGACCAAATTGCTGCTGGAATGTTTTCCAAAGGTTATTTTTATGTTTTTCTGTACTATGGAATTGTGTTAAAAATTACATCATAACCTGCACCTACAGTGAGATATTTTAAAGCATCCAAAGAGCTTTATTCATTTTCTTCCATGTTTTAGCACCTATAATTCTCTCTAAATTAGTAATCTTTGAAGGACAGTATATAATTCATTCACTGCTATACATTTATTTCTGTATGAACACAGTCTGCAAGCTTTGCAAAAAGGGGTGTGGGTGGTATGAAATCATTTATGCTGCTAATTGACAATTGTGCAGTTGCTTCTACTTTCAAACAGAAAAAAAAATCAATGTAGACTGGCAGGTTAAATAAAAAAAGGAAGGGGAAGGCATAAAATTCCATTTTTGCAGCCAGTTTGTGTCACACTATTTAAATCAGTCTTAGTTAAACTTGCTAAAACTAATCAGCTTAGCTACAATGAAATTGTTTTATTCTTGCTATTCCATAAATTAGCTAGCAAGTTCTGTCAAGATGACATTATAATTACGTGAATTACAGATCAGTGCCTATTCCCATTTGTACCTACGCTTGAGTGACATGAGTGGATTAGGGTAGAACTTTACTAGTATGCATTAATCCTGAATACTTCTCAAAATGCCTTATTAAAAGTGTTGGAAGGTGCCTTATTTATCCCAGCTTCTGTGGCTGTTTTTAATAAAAATATATATAGATATGCATAATTTACATATTAAGTTTAAGAGTGAAGGAGGTTATTTAGAGAACTCTGATGTCTTTGCTCGGAAAGGAGAAGCAATGTGTGTCTGAGAAGAATGGAGAGAGGGAGTTGTGCACTGGGACAAGGCAGTGGGGTAGTGAGAGCAAGAGCTGTATAAAGAAACATAAAATTTAAATTGAAATTGACTGCTTGGAAGTACTGCATACACTTCATGCTTCAGCTTCCTGACTTCCTTTGCCAGACGCTTCTTCCTACACCCTTAGCTGTGCTGGTGGATTGCCATCCTCCGAAGCTCAGCTCCTCCAGGGGAACAGAGGCAGATGCGGGTATCGACATCCCAGGCAAAAGCTGTTAGCCCCTCACCCTTCTGTGTGCCACCCTCTTCTCATGGAAAGCCTGAGAATAAGCAGCCTCTCAAAAATATAATGAAGTCCATCACATAGCGCCTTAAAAGGACAAAAGTAAAAAGTAGCTTGGCTTTAAAGTGTTTTTACTAGTGCCAAAAAGGAAAATCAAGTCATAGTTTACTGACATCACAAATTAAATAAGTGACGTCGTTTATGCATACCTGTATATCTTACATGCCCTATTTGTTATGTTTTTATTCAGTAGATAGCACATATGGAAGATACATTAATGGAATGAAAGCTGGGGAAGGGGGAATGTTATTAAATGTGCTTTATCAGCTGTACTTACATCTTGTACATTTAGAAGTGCTAGAGCATTTTCAGAAACAAAACCAAAATTTTATCTTTAAAACAATTTACAGGGTCCAAAAGCCCTCTGGTGTGTTTTTTGCTGTTCTGTACCTCCTAGATTTGAAGATATGGGAAAAATAGTGAAACACAATCCTAAGTGGTAATTCTTAAATTCTTAAATTCTTCTGAGATTCCTAACGAAAAAGCTGTCTTTAAATGAAAGTGTATTTATAGTAGTTAGAAATGGAGTTTCATGATGGAACAGTACAGAATATACCAGTGCAGCAGAGGGTGCAGCTTGAATGTAATGACCAAAGCCCAATGACCTTAAGTGTAATGGCAGCCACCTGTTCGCACTGAACCAGCCCCTTTTATCCCCTTTCCCCTCTCTTTTCCTATGCTTGTTCCTTCCCTCTCTCCCTTTCCCCACATTTGGTTCCTCCCCTAGATGTGCTGTGGCAAGTCCGGCACCCGGAGGCCAGACAAAGAGAGCCTCTCCAGCAGCAGGATCATCAGCTGGGACTCACAGCTGGACAGCAAGGCTTACGGCTTTCCCAGGGCAGCTTTGGGACAGAGGCTTCTTTCCTCTTACTGGGCCACAGGGATTCTCCATCCTGCCTCTGTGCCTCTTTGTATTTGTGGGGATGAGCTGTTCCTCACATCAGCCAACATTGAACCAAATAATTTAATCCACTCTTCGATGTCTCAGTGTGTCACCTGCAGGCCCAAGAAAACCAGAACTCATAAGCAGGTAGTTGTCTCTGGATCACTAGCCTTGTGGTAACCAGGCTGAGATCTCTTCTTTGTAAGGGACAGGGGGGATTTTACAGTTATGCTAGGAAATCCCAATGGGGAAAAAATGAATTATCATACCTATTAAAAGCAGCTCAGAATATAACTTGAAGGAGATTTGCAACAATGGAAGTAAAACAAGTTAAGAAGAACCCCAATGAACAGAAACAACCAACAGCTGAAAGCAGACCATATGTCTAGAGCTAGTACACTTGCAGGGATTTTTCATTCCTTGTCCTTCCTCTTGCATTCCCTGAATTTTTCTCTAAGGAGCATATTATCAGTCATGTATCCCTGTGAAGCATCTGCAGCTTCTAAATATCTTACATATGAGCAAAAACACAACGTATTAAAGAACAGTGTGAGATTTCAAAGGTACCATTTCTACAAAAGGCCTAAAGACTCCGTCTTGCTCCTAAAAAGATGCAAAAGCAGCAAAAAAAGCAAACTCATTCTTTCCAGAAGGCACCAAGGGCATGCTTCCAGGAGAAGTGCAGGTAGGAGAACAGAGCATTCAGGCACGTGGATTTTCTGTCTGGTGAAGTTAATGTTTGTTATTTTTATCCTGTTTATTATTGTGACAAAACAGTTTTTTTATTAGAAGTGCAATTCTAGTATTGCTAGTTAGTCACTAAAACACTGACTCATTGGCAAGGCATCCCTAGTTCTACTTACAGATTCAGAAAAACTCTAATTTTTATTTTTCTTTTTGACTCACCATTACTAAATGTTCTTGTTACTGCCCATGGAATCAGAGCAAATGCTCACATGTCAATGTGCTCATGTGCATCAAAGCCATCAGCCAAAATCGAGTTGTCCAGAAGTTTTGTCATGTACCATTTTGTGCCAAGTCTAGGGCTGTTTCCAACATCTGATCAATCTGATCTGATTATTTGTCCAGGAATGTGTAAATGCAAGGTACTTCAAAATGGAAGTTTAATTCAGATGGATTTGAAGGTACCATTATCACATTCAATTGATCAGTATTATCTATTTAATACCAAATCAGGGATGTAAGAAGGCTGAAGTGCTACAGCAAAGCAGAAATGGTCTCACAGGAAGTGGCAGATTATTTCATCTGTGTTAGTTAAACCTTGACATTATCACAGAATGTCTTGGGTTGAAAAGGACCTTAAGGATTATCTATCTCCAACTCCCAAATTACTAGAAGTAATTAATTCCAAATTGTTGAAAGTAATTAATTCCAAACTTCTAGAAGTTGATAGCTAGCTGACTGTATCACTTAGTGAGAAAAAGTGAGACAAGTAGAATATTGCCATCAGATTAGTTCAAGGTGGGTCACTCATCACAGGAATTAAAAAAAACAGCTGAAGCAATGTCAGGACTTGGTGTTATTTTGAGAGCTTGTGAAGGATTGGGAATGTACTGAATGATCGGGATGGTGGACAGTGATTCTCTTGAGGAGGAGCAAAGGAAAGAAATAAGGATTTTTATACCAATCATTTTATTTTGATTGTTTGGGGAAAAAAATCCACCTTGAATGAGTCATCCAACATTATTTTTGAGTACCACCATAACAGCAAGCAAGAGTCAACAAGCATTTTGTCATAGACAAATTGTGGCAAACATAGCTTATTTTCCTTCACAAGATGCAAGAAATTTTCGTGTTGGACATAAAAAAACCTCTCTAAAGATAAGACTAGTGAAGTATTGAAATATATTGCCTAGGGAAGTTGTAGAATATCCACCAGAAACAGTCTGGCAAATCTTTCAGAAATAGTCTAGGCAAAAGTTTACCAAGCACATGGATATGGCTTATCTCCCTTGCGAGGAGTGTGAGAACTTTGATGATCTCCAGAATCTTTTTCAGGCCTTTTTTCCCCCCTGAATCTCCACACAGTCCTACAGGCTGTATATGGGGCCTTCACAAACAGGGCAGAGACTGCTGTAAGGGGCCTTTTTTGGGCATCTGAAGTGCTCATGGACAAACCTGGAGCAGCTGGAAGCACCCTTCTTCTGGCTGGACCTTTGCCAGTGACCACCTGTAAGTGTGTGCTGGAAGAGAAACCTAACAAATAGAGCTGCTGAGATTTTTCAGCCTTTCTGGGGATTAAAACGCAAAAGTTTCATTTTCAACCTCAGAATAAGACCTAATCACCACAAAAGACCACACAAACAAAACTGTTTCATCTCTAGCAAATGCTCTTCATTTGAGAACATTTTCTAAATGTTAAGACTCATCTCCCATGCTGAAAACCTCCTAGTTTTCATCTCTTTCTAGCACAAAGTTCAAGCTCCTTATTGCCTATCCAATTTTCTGTGTGACAACTTCTTGTATTTTAAGATATAGTAGAAACAAACTGGGATTACATATCATAGGCGTTATGGCCTCAAGTGCTTCCAAGGAGACAGAAAATGAGGATTTTTTTACTTCACTTGCCATGTATTTGCAGGAGAAATTCTGTTTGCTCTTGCCTTGGGCAGGCTCTCCATATGCTGCAGTGCTGTATCCACAACCACTGCAGCAACCTCCTGACACCACCACTCTCTGCTCCATAAGGGTTTTTTCAAAAAAAGATAATGAAAACAGTCTGTTCTAGTAATCAGACCCAGAGGAATTAGAGATACTATGAAAGAAGTGAGAAATAACAGTGTAGAATTAATTCCAAGAAAATTAGTTACTATCCCTTCCTTTCTCTGTTGCTACTGCAGATGCTTGAGAGTATGACTGATGGCAGTAAATCTTGGCAAAATCTGTGCTTTGAGTAAAGTATAGTTATAGAACTATTTTCTTCAGAACAACATATAACAGACATCTGAGAAAGCACAGTGCAGAAAATACATAGCTAAATAAAATCACCTCAGTCCCAAAAACCATAACATAATTATCTTTCCACACTTATGCAGTAGTTTATATATTTTAATGTAGGATATTACAAAATTGTATAATATTCTATTTACAACTTACATTAATTATTTTAAACAACTATTAAATTGTTTAAATTAAATTACTAAAATACTTTTGTAATAATTTAAATTATTCTTAAAATGATTTTTCAATTATTTTATTACATAATCTTAAATCTCAAGAGAGAAAAATCAGGAAGGTTTTGAAAAAGAATTATGAATAAAGGCACTTTAGATTAAGAACCTTTTCTAGTAATATTTATTATTTATTGAGAAGTTATTCTTGCTAGGTTTCTGCATCATGGTTTTTATAATCATCTCAGCCATCAGCACTCGTAATTAAAAGACCTACATTCTTTTGGGTAGTACAATGCAACAGAACAGACATCAAGGATCTCATCACAGTCTTTTTATCCTGTTTAGCCTTTTCTATGCACAAGTGAATGAATCATGAGCCACATGTTATCAATTGTGAGGTATTAGACTTAATGTAGTAGGACTTCTGATGAGATTGCTGTGTTTTTCTGTTGCTGTATTATTGCTATAGTTATGAACTAAATACCACATAGTGTTTTGTAAGGAACATGGGTTGTCCGATAAATGCTACATATTCCTCACAACAGATTTATTATCTTCGAGAAGAACAGGTTATTTTTAATTCAGAATTTGTCATGAAAGGGATTATTTTTCAAACAATGAACACTCCTTACTGAGGTCAGCAACGCAGTGGCACAATTAACGAAGATATTTTTATTTTTTAATGCCTATTTGCTGTTGCTGGTTTACCTTCTAATCCAAATATTTTAATATGTGGATATACAAGACTACTTGCAACAAAAAGTAAAAAATTTAAACAGCTATAAATTATCAACTGCGTGTAGTTAAACAGTGACTCATTTTTGTGGTAGCAAGGCTGAATTTCTGCTGCAATTTCTTGATGTCATGTCTGATGCAATGAACCCTAAAAGAAAAAGGAAATTCTTCTCATTAACTTGTGTTACTATGCTTGCATTTGAAAATAATTTGACATGGCAGGAGTGGATCGGTAAATCTATCAGTAGAGCTACTATTTAACTCCAGTGTTTGTTTTAAGGAAAAAAAATCAAAACACATTCCTTGTTCCTTGTCAAATAATCCTTTTTGTGCCAAAGACTATGAACTCACTGATCAATTAGAGCTGTATTCTATGAAATCAGTTCCTTCTGGGTCTTATCATAAAGAGCACTTTTCTGTTTCACCAACTATCTTAGTTTAACCCCAGCCAGCAGCCAAGCCCCACACAGCCACTCGCTCGCTCCCTGACCAGCAGCACTGGGGAGAGACTTGGAAGGGTAAAAGCTGGAAAACTCATGGGTTAAGATAAAGCCAGTTTAATAGGGAAAGCAAAAGCCCCATGTACAAAAGCAAAGCAAAACAAGGAATTAATTCACTGCTTCCCATGGGCAGACAGGTGTTCAGCCATCCCCAGGAGAGCAGGGCCCCATCACACGTAACAAGTTGGGAAGACAAACACAACCACTCCAAATGTACCCCCTTCCTCCTTCTTTCCCCTACTTTATATACTGAGCATGATGTCATGTGGTCTGGAATATCCCTCTGGTCAGTTGGGGTCACCTGTCCTGGCTGTGTCTCCACCCAAGCACCCCCACATTCCTTGCCAGTGTGGCAGTATGGAAAACAGAAAAGGCCTTGGCTCCATGTAAGCCCTGCTCAGCAATAACGAAAACATCTCTGTATTATCAACCCTGTGCTCAGCACAAACCCAGAACAGCCCCATACCAGCCACAGTGAAGAAAGTGAACTCTACCTCAGCCAAAACCAGCACAACAACTTACTAAGTAGAATTGGCTTTGATTAGGATTTAAGTAAATGAATAAACTCTGTTAATAATTTTAGACAGATTTGTAATGAGCACTTTTCTCCAGTCCCACAACATGTAAGGGAACCTGAATGTTCATTGTTTTAGTTTGAAAAAGGGAAATGAAAAGCCTCTGTATCATATCACATGTTCTTTTCTAACCTCTCCTTAAGCAACAGCAAGCAAAACCAGAGATAACTATCTGAAAAGTTACAGGCTTCTAAGAAAAAAATGTTTCAAAGCTGTATAATTCAGATACTTCAAAAGTTCTTTTCTCTTTCAAAAATTTCAAGTGAATTATAGACCTGAACAAAAACAAAGTACAACATAACTCCCTTTACCCCCTAGAAAGAACCTTCAAAGGACATGACTAAGATTTTCTCATTAAGAGATAAATATCTGAAAAATCAGCCCTTTTAACTTGGAACTAATGATACCAGGATACACTCATGTTGAAATAGTATGGCACTAAAAATATCAGCGTCTTTAAATAATGAATTTTTGAATCCCTTGTAGAAAAGAATCTCACAGCAACATTCTTCACTTGTCACTGAGCTTTCCAACTTCTGCACTGTGGCCTCTTCTTAAAATAGAAAAAAAAAAAGAAAAAAAAACCATTTAATAATGACATATATTTCTTTTCAGGCCTGGGCACATTTTAAGTAGATGTTAAGATGTTAAGTAGTGTTAAGGACTTTGGTTACTATTCTCTACAGTTTTTTAGCATTTATAACAAGATTAAAGGCAGGAGATGTTGTCAGGATTTTAAAGTGGTGAAGTGAGTGTTCTGGACAGTAGATCATCTAGCTGCAGAATTGCAATGGGTTTTTGTAAACGAATTCACTGCTGTTCAATTCTTAAGAAACAATGTCTCTCTGATGCCTAAAGCAAAAATGTTTAGTGATGGGGAAGAATAAGGCTCATAAGAAGCATGATTCCACTCTCGGTTAAAAGATTTATTGCTATCTGGTGTCTTTGATCTTCAGCATGGAAAGTAGAGCTGGCAGCTGTTTTTTCTCATTCTCTCTCTTCCAACACTGCTGATCTTATCCAAAAGATTTAATTCAATTGCAGCAGAATTATTAATTAAACTTGCAGCAAGTTTTATTTTCATAGGTCCGAACAGGCAGCCCAAAGAGTTGAGTGGTTCCCTAAACTGACTCATAAGAATGAAAAAATGAAATATGGTGTTTGTTATTGAGAAAAGCAAGCAAAGAACCTGAAAGTCCAACAGAAAAACTCTTTCATTCTTGCGCATAAAGCACAGTATCACCCAGACTAGGGCCACCTTCTGCCTCCATTAATTGAGTACAATAACTCAATCACACAATTATATTTAGCAATCCGCTCTAGTCTGTGGACAACGATACACTACTGAATACTTGAAAATTAAAGATGACTTGAGAAACTGGCTTCTAATACTGAATTGCAATTGTACATCACCTGTGGTATAGATGCATGGAATATGGAAGATAGGAGACCTTACAGCACCTTCCAGTACCTGAAGGGAGCCTGCAAGAGAGTCCCTTCCTTGAGAGGGACTTTTTACAAGGGCATGTAGTGACAGGACAAGGGGAAGATGGCTTTAAAGTGAAAGAGAACAGGCTGAGTTCAGATATTGAGAAGAAAATACTTCCTGTGTGGGTGGTGAGGCACTGAAACAGGTTGTCCAGAGAAGCTTGTCCAGGATGATCCATTCCTGGAAGTGTTCAAGGCCAGGCTGGATGGGGCTCTGAGCAACCTGGTCTAGTGCAAGGTGTCCCTGTCCATGGCAGGGGTTGGAACGAGGTGATCCTTAAGGTTCCTTCCAACCCAAACCATTCTATGACTCTAGCTACAATTGCATTTAAGTGTGAAGTAGCATGGTTGTTTTGGTACCATACATAGGCAGATCACTAAAAACACCTGAGTAACTATCAAATCCAATCTTCCTCTCAGCAGAGTAAAAGTATATCAAATTATTTAAAGGCAGAATGATCCCTCGTAACAAGATTTTTGAAATTTATAAATTCAGGTGTGAATGCTTCACAAGTATAATGTAAGTTTTGACAAAGTATTTTGATTTGATGCTTTTACATTTTTGCTATAAGACATTATTAACTCTCAACCTACCTAAATCTACTAGCGTTTTGCAGTAAAAATAGCAGTGCTGAGCTACTTCGTGAGGTGCAACAACAATCCAACAATGCCTAAACATGGGGGGAGATTTTTTCCCCCAGTTAAAACAAAGAAATCATTGAAACAAGGAGCAATTTTTAAAAAGAGTTTCAGAGTTCTTGACTGGCAGCTCTTAAAATTGCCCTTTCCTCCCCTCTCAGTGTTAAGAAAATCTTATTTTCCAAAAATCAACTAGATTTTGCAATGAGTTTTAAATGCGATATTTGGAAAAGAAATACCTTATTTTAGATGTTCAGCATCAATATGCACACATAATTGATGCATTTGAGTTTGGTCCATTTTGTGACAAGCTTTGACAGCCAAAAATGATAATAAAGAATTAGCAGTGCTACAATAGGGCTTATGACAAATAAGAAAAGTATCAGTAGTGGATTGTATTGTATCACACACAGAAAAAAAAGAAAGCGTCTGATCCATTTCCACACCTGCTTTTACTTCACCTAACTTAAATTTCCTCCAAGTCCATAGAGGTATTGAAGTTTGTAGAAACTTAAGGATTTATTGCAAAGAAATTAGTTGCCTCTGGTTGCAGCTTGCCATGAAGCAGCCACATAAACCAGAGACAGACGTCATTACATAGCAGCCAGTCTTGTGTGTTCCAGGTACCTGGAAGAATCTACCTACATGACTGTCCAGCTCCTGACTTTGAAACTAAGGAAACAGAAAAAATGAAGACGGAGGCAACAAATAAGCATTGCCTGAACATGGCAGTCAAAGAAAACGTAAATTGTGCCAATTTTTTACTACATACATTGACAGAAAATTCCAGCTATTGCAGCCAGGAGAAAAAAGGCATTAAAAAAAAAAGAAAAAAAGAAAAATTTAGCCACAACCTGATTTTTAGATCTGTTCAGTGAGTCCTTCTTCTCTATAAACTTTTTAATTTATCAGTAAATAAGACACATACAAAACTGAGTGTAGGAGATGCCAAACTTCAAGCTTGTATAGTGCAATAAAGAGCTAGACTGAGACTAATAAAAACATTTTACAAGAAATGAATGCTTGTTATCACCTGCACAGAATGGTGCTGTGTCTTTGTAGATAAGGGGATTTTTTGGCAAGGAAATATCGCGTTTAGTTCTAAATAGCAGTCAGTTCTAATAAAACCAGAACTGAAATACTGAAAAACCTCAACAGCATGAATATAATAAATCATATGGCAACCATGCCAAAATGCTTGCTGTATCCAGATTTGTAATTACACAAGAAACATATGGAAAGTAGTTTCATATTTATCAGTCTGTGTATTAATTACATTAACCAGAATAATAGAAATTAAAACACCTGTATCTTGAAAATAGGGGCTTTTCACTGATTTTCCAGTTATGGAGGTGGCCAAAACAAAATGCAACAACCTGACTTATGGAGACTGCAGTCCTGCATGTCACTTCTCCACTGGACTCCTGGAACAAGACAGGAGAGGACAGTGCTATAAACCCAGGGAAAACACCAGTAGCGGGAGACCTGGCAGAACAAGCTTCCCCTTCCCAAGAGATCCAAGTGTAGCTTTGCTAATTGCAGCCACAATATGACTGTGCATGCATAAAAACACGCCTGAATGGAAACTGTACATTTTCCAGCCGGGAATGCACAAATGTTACAGTGGGGAGTCTGGAATCATTAGCAATGCAGGAATTTTCCTGACTGCAGCAAATCTTTGTCCTACCTACAGAGAGGGTCTTCACATTCCCTGGTACACTACTTGGCTACACTTTCATGTGTATTTGTCCCACATGAATTAATGTGGTCCTTTCCTGAGTAACTGCGGGGCTAATCAGAGCGTGCAGGGGGACACTAAAACACGGGCTGTGTCTGCAGACAGAAAGGTCAAAACTGCCCAGCATTACTTGCTATAAGGTAAAGTTATCTGTGGTTTGCTGTGAAAGCAAGGGAAGAAGCCTCGTCACAGACTAGGATGCCAAAGCTTGCTGCTTTTTCTGGCTCCCATAAGCCATCAGCAAGATGCCCTCTGCAGAATGGAATAATCTGGGATAGCTTTTCCCGCACATTCACAGCAGAAACATAATTTACTACATCAGTCTCTTCCAGCTTGTTCTATGTCCTTTCACTATGGATGTCTGATATACAAAAGGAGTCATGGCTTTCTTCCTAGATACAGAGCATGTTCTCCTTCAGTGGCTATCATTTCACTCCTCTTTTCTGTACTGGGGAGCTGTGCTTTCTCTGTATCTCGGTGTTCTGGCTGCCCAGATTACAACAAGCCATGTTTTCAGATGGTTTTATTGCTGTAGTTCAAAGTCCATATGAAAACAAACTGATTCTGCATTGATTTTCTGTATGAAACACCAAAAATTACAGTATAGACAATGCACTACTTGTGCTATCTTCAACATTGCCTTCAAAATAGGATATGTCAGCAAAATTCTGTCTAGCACCTCCTCGTATGCACAGATGGCATGAGAACTGTAGTGATACAGCTTTCTTTCTTTCTTTCTTTCTTTCTCACTTTCTAAGCCTTGAATTTTTCAACCTTGATTTGTCATATCCATGTCTTTTGAATTTTTATTGCATCAGATAGTGTTCATGTGTTTGCACAGCCATTTTTTTATTAGACCTTTAAAAAGATCTGCCTTACGTTCCTTGCTATGATGATTTTCTCTCTATAATTGTTTTTAGCTTGTCAGATGACTCCCAAGCCTTCCTTAAGGAAGAGAGATGAGTTCTTTTCTCAGAGTGTGTGTTTCACTGTCTCACCTGTAAATAGATGGATATTCATATACTCGAGTGGAGGTACTTGACCAGGTAAAAAGCCATCATTCCACACTAAAATGTGCCTAAGCAACACCAAGTGGTGGTAAATGATCTCACCTCCTCTCTTCTTCTGATGGTCTCTGACTTCAGATAAACCTTCCTTGCTTTTTTGGAACTTTTCCAATGCATTTCTTTGAGAAGGGCCTGACATGGAAATCTTTGCTTAAGAATCAGCTTTGGTTTCTTCCATCAATTCTGTGGAGTTTGAGAAAACTGAGATGAGTAATGTCCCTTTGTTAGCGTAGAAACACATAATCACAGAATGATTATATGCAGGTGCTTTTATTGCAGAGCTCTGGGAATCGGGGTACAAACCCAAATCTGATTCCAACATGAGTTTGAAGTGAACACATTTTATACTCTACCTTATACAATCACTATAGAATCATATGTCAATCATTAATTACCCGTTGTATTATTGTGAGCGATCGAGCATGAGTTTCAGGTTCATTGTAATCATTCAAGCATACACTGCAAGCCCCTACAAGTCCCCCTCTCACAATCATCCCCATGGTTTCTAAATAACCGTTGCATACTTATAACACAGTGTAACAGTACTACCTATGCTATAGGTACACACACACAGGTGCAGAGTCACAAGATTTAATGGAAACAATGCTTATTCAGAGCCTATCTAAGCTACTACAATTCTAGAACATTTTAACCCTATGCTAACACCTTCAGCCTGGCCACCTTTTTCAGGCCCACAATCACATACTCTGCAAGGACTTGTAGCTCCTACTTCCCAAATGTCAGGATTCATCTAGGGAGACAGTTTGAAAGAGACTGACAGGGAGCCAGAAAAAACACACAGGTCCCTATTTGAGGGATTGACTCATAACCTAATCAGTCACTCATAAGTAAAACATCTGTAATAATTTATGAAGTTCCTGTACTCCAGCTTAGACACAGTAAACAGGTCACTGGAGAGATGACACCTTCCTGAACCTTGGCCTATATATATCACCTCCAATTGTGCTCAAGACTAAAAGGAAAAACAACCGTGTGAAAACACACGGTCCCCCCAGTGACCAGACCCCTGCCAGAGCAGTTCTGCCTCAGGAATCAGTCATACAGAGCTAATCTTGGAAGCTCCTTAAACATCACTGCTGCTTCAGAAGTGTGTCTTTGCCTTAGGCAGACCAGCTAATTTTTCCAATACTACTTAGATAAGGCGCGTGGCTGCAACTAAAACCCTCAGGAGTGCAGAAAAAAAATTCCAAATTTCTTCTCAATCTTTTCGCTTCCTGATCAAATATGAATCTGCAGGTGCTCAGTCCTGCAATGTGTAAGTATTGTCATAACCCAGGACTGTATTAATCTCTAAATGAGAAATTAAAATCAATCTAGATCTATATATATTAGAATTTCTCATAAGTTTTATATTTATCCCAGGGTGTAGCTGCCTTAGTAATCATGTCTAACAGATGGACACTGAAGGAAGCACATGTTGGTATACTGAAGCTAACAAGCTTCAAAGTGACATCACTGGTCTTTTGATTTGATTCTATTTTTACCTCTATCTTTTTGGTTTTCCTAAGGGCTGTTGTAGACAAAATATTCTTTAAAACATAGATTTAAACAATTCCAACCATAACAGTTTTCTATCTTTTTACTGTTAAAATAGGGACAACATGGTAATGATCCTTTCACCCCAGATAACACCGAATGATCTCTAGTCTTGTTACCCTCCTTCCGTTCCCACCTAAACAATTTCATTAAAGGAATTCTATCTAGCTTGAGTGCAGATATTTTCCAGGATGGTATCATAAACCAATACAGAGGTCTACTTCTGTAAGTCACTCCATGAAATCTTGCAATCACAACTTATTTCAAACAGAAAATTATATAAAAGAAACAGCGCATTACAGTTTGCTGTATTTTGCTGTACACTTTAGAACTGCTTTACGTGTAAAAATCTAGGAGAGGTTTTGAACGTTAAGGATACTGGAGTCATAGTCCATATCAATAAAGACGTTTTACTCTGAAAACTTCAAGCACACAACAGAGATGTTTCACTCTGTAAATCTGGAGCAGTAAGGGGCCAAAGCAAAAGCAAAACAACCATGTGTGAGGTATTCTGTGTGAAGGGGTGCACAAGTAAGGGAGCTCATGTCAAGAATGGTCAGTGATAATTCTTCTCCCCTCATGCACAGTAATGGTAGGACTTCAATGAGGGGGAGACCCGCTGCTGGGTAAAATTTCTCAGTAAAGTCTCCAAGAGTGAGGCTGTACAAAAGGTAAGAAAAGCTCGAGAAATCACAGAGAAAAAGAACCTTCTCAAATGAACTAAACCAAACCAACTGCCTCCAGCTTTCCAAGTGGCTTTCTGACATGGAGCAGGAAGTGGAACTGTGGGGAGACAGGGAGAACTGAGTGCCAGTGACTCAGCACACATGATAGCAGGCAGAATTTTGCATTAGCTGAAACAGAGGGGTGAAGTAAGCAAGTGAGCAAGATGACTGCTGGAATTGTCTTTCTCTATACTACAACACTAAATACACATAAAATGCAACACAGAAATACCAAGATAGTTGTTCCTAACAGAGAAGATCCATGGGATGAATAAAAAACCCAAGCTGTCATTCAATTTCTAAAAATGAGTGGCATGATGTGAAAAACAGTGATACCTAAACATTTATCAGTTGAACCACATATTAAATAAGTTTCTTTATTTATTTCAGCCAGGTTTCAAATGGTCTGAAGAAAACATCTGTTTTCAAATTGAAGGGTATCAAACATACTGTGTGTAGCACAAATTATTTCTTTTTAAAACAATTTAAAAGTATTTTCAGCTGCTGAATGCAACATCTTTGGAGGAGGAAACAACAAAACATACATCTGGCTACATGAAACTGCAAAAATGGCTGCAGCAACACATCATTACAAAGGAAGAAATCATTAAGAGCCTAAACCATGTAATATTGCTTTTGTGCTAGAATTCAAAGACTAGCAGAATGATGAACAGAGACAGGCTACTTTCCTGGAACTTTTCTTTAAAATGTTTCAACTGTTTGTACAGTTACACTGAGATCATCTGTATGCAAGCTCTCAGGTAAATTTACCATATGAGTTTTCCTCAGTATTGTACTTCAAGCCTCTTGCAACTGCAGCAACAGTAAAGGCAGCAAAGCGTCCACCTCTCCTTCTCAAGCATCCTCTTCACTGAAGAACCAGAAGAGCTGGACTTTAGGAGAGAGGCTGTGAGCATACTGTACATACCGACAACACAGCCTGGAGAAGTTAAAAAAGAAATGTTGTAATATATTTTTCTTTGCACTATTCCCTTCTCCTTCTTGAAGTTCACAGAATCACAGAATTGTTAGGGTTGAAAGGCACCCCTGAAGATCTCCTAGTCCAACCCCCTACCAAGGCAGGGTCACTTAGAGCAGGTTACACAGGAAGGTGTCCAGGTGGGTTTTGAGTGTATCCAGTGAGGGAGAAGTTCAATACTGTTCAGAGTGCTTAGAGAAAGGGCCATGCTTACCTGCTGTACCAGCAATGACAGGAGGCTGCATGCCTGCGACCACGTGAGCCTCAGCACAAGGAACCTTTGCAAGAGATGGAAATTAGCAATTTGGCAATATTATTGCAGTGAAGAGACCAACAGTCCATGGACCTTTCAGACCTGGATAGATGGAAATGAGGATCTCTCTAAGGGCTCAGGGCTCCCAATATAAAAATTTAAAGCCTTCTAATATCTAGCGTGGGAAATAGTTATCTTTGCCAAAAAAAAAAAAAAAGCATAGGCAAAGCAGCTTCCTGAACAAAGGTAAGAAAAAGGTAGCTCACTTTCCTGGAGAATTGTCCAGGGAGGTTCAGGAACTGAATCTCACTGACCCTTCTGGTAACAGCGACAAAAAACTCTCTTCATGGAAGGAGACATAGGTCAGAGCGTCCAAGCCACAGGAGGGCAATAACGAAAGAAAGCACAGCCTGATTCCACTCTTTGGAAACATGTAAGAATCAGAAAGCAGCTGTGGTATCACAGAATTCTTGCCATTTTTACCCCATTACTGTACTAATTAAGACTTCGAACAGTGGGACTATATACATGTTTCCCATGCCCACAGCATAGAAGGGAATGGGAAAATTGCATGAATGCAAATTAGCATCAGGGGCTGTCCAGAGCAATAGATAAGCTATTGAATCTCAGTCAACTTGGAATTTATCACCAACTCTTGTTTTACAACATCTTTTCTTAAGACTGTTACTTATTGCCTCTGCTTTCTAGGTTTTTAGATATTTAATATAATACCACAATAAAGTAAATGTTTTCTAGTCCCTGTGGGTAGATGACCAATGTCAAGAATCAAAACAGTGACACCCAATTCTGGATGTACAACTTCTATTGCCCAAGCTACAAGAGCCAGGCAAGTAATCTCAGGAACTGCACTGGGCCGCGAATCTTCAGGGAAAACAAGTAACTGTATGTCCACACTAGCAGGGAATGCAGAGCCACCAGAACACAAGGACAGATCAGAACAGCCAATACTAAGGACCCCACATCTCCAGATGTACAGCCTGCAAGCAGCTGCCCAGAATCCCAGTCTCCCAGGCTGCTGGTACCTGGAGCTGCAGGCCCACTCCAGCTGCTGGTGCCTGGACCCCCACTCCAGTCACCAGCACTATGGACATGAGGGCACCCATGACCTGTGGTCCCACTCCAGGTGCTGACACTTGGGTCTGCTCACTCTGGTCTTTCCCACTGCTTCACAGACAGACTGGCACACTGACTAGTCCACTATTTATATATGACCCACCCTTTTTATCTCCTTATTCCTCTATTTTCCCAGGCTCACTCCTCTCCAGGTCACCAAAACCTCTCCCTTTCCCTGACCTTTTTTCCTTCACTATGCATCCCATACGTCCAGCATCCTGCTTGGATTTAAAGGCGTATTTCTAACTCCTTCTCCCCTCATTAAAAAACCTACAGAAATATATTTGATATTATATAAAATAGAGTATCATGTGCACAGTTCTTCAACAGCTTACACAGACTTTCTGCTACTGGCAGGTGGGAGAGCTCTTTTCATTTTCCTAATTGAGCTAATTAGAAGCACAGCTTGAAGATGTTGACTCTTCATCTCCAGTGAGAACACTTTTAATACCAATAAACACTGCAATCTTGCATATGAACCTATCAGCATGGTTTGCTCTGTCTTTTTTTTCCTTCTCAAAAGAGAGGTAATGATTTCAGGTACCATTTCATCTCAGAGACTCAGGATTTAAATCTTACTTCCAAGAAACTCTGAGGAAGACTAAAGTGTGTGGGTTTCTTGAGCACTACTGTATTTTATTTGCAGTCCTGTCAAGTTGACAAAGGAAATGCTGTGCCCACACTTCTTTTTTTCCAACCTGGAAGGCTTGGGAACAACTCCAGCCTCTCCAAGATAGAACTATGAGACTCAAAACAGCAGCCCATTATGTCAGTAAGGGGGTTTGCAGTGTGAGATTCTAGTAACCCTTCATCAGCAAAACAATGAACACTGCTAGTTCCAGTTAAAACATTATAGCTTGGCTAGATAGATAAAGAAAGCTAGTAAGAGCACTGAGCAAGAAATTTGGAATTTCTGATATCCTATTTAAAAGAAATCTATTTTCTGTCAGGACCACCCTCATGCTATACTACAATTACTGGGTACATCTCTGTACATCAGTTACCAATGTCACAAAAATTGATAAAAGGAAAATTGCAGTACTTACTTGGTACTCCACAGAAGTGGTTTGTTTATATACTCTTTAGTTATGCTGCATCTACAGGAAATATTAATTGCTTGGCTGCAGTGGGTATTAAAAAGAACCCCTTTCAACAGTCCCACATTTTAAAAATTAAAAAAAATTATACCAGGCAAAAGAGCCAGCTGAAAGTCTGCCACTCTTTATGCTGTCTTGCAATCCAAACTAGCATGCAGATCTCCTGAATTCAGCGTCTCCTCGAAAATGATCCTAAACCATCCTCACATTAAACTTACTTGCGGCAATTGTTTGCTGTTTATGAATTTTCATTGTTAGGCTCAGGCCCTCAAAGCATGAAACAGAGAAAACTACTTAATAAAAAAGAAGCAACACCACTATGCTAGTTCCAGGCCACACGTTTCCTCTAATAGTAAATGCAGTAGAGGAATTCAGGATTTTACTGAGTTTTGTTTGCTTGCAGTGGTAGCAAAGGCCTTCTTTTAGCTACTTATGGGACAGGGATGTGTTCTCAGCCAAATAATCATAGCTCCTGTAAAAGCATGTGCAAGGATTGCAGTGTTTTGACATAGCCATAGGCTTTCTCTGGACGCTTCATGGAAAACTTCCAATTGCAAAGAAATTTGCTGGAAAAAGTGATTTTTGGTAATTCTGTCTGAGCCAAAAGTTATGTGAGGGCAAGATTTTTGTTGTGTCTAAATCTCCATTTTCCTTCAGAAATGTAACACCAGCCTGAAACGGAGTTTTGCACAGAAACAATCCACTCCAACACAAGCTGATTTTACTTGCTGTTCTGGGATGCACTGAGGTGCTGGAGCTGCTGAAGCAGTCTAAAATCCACAGCAACTGTTATTTCTATGCAAATATAAATGTAGAGAGGGAACAACTTGTCATTAGTAATTTCGTCCAGGAGATGAGAGACACCAGCAAGGTTCCTATACCAACATTACTGGAGGAAGCAAGGAAGAGCAGGCACTTTTGTCATTATGTGCATAGCACAAATGAGGTGGATTGCCTCAGCAGTAGCAAATCTGTTTAGCATTTCTGTACGAGAAGAAATTCCTTCTGAGAAATTAATTCACAGTAAACCCACATTTTAGCAGGTAGGAACACCACACACAAACCCGTATCTTCCTGCAACTTCTTGTTCTGAAAGACAACTCATGCATTTTGAAAAAAGTTATTTATTTTCACTGCTTTAATCTCTCTACTGTAGTGTTAGCACTTAACATCAGCATCCACTCTTCTACTGTCCTATTTACAATCCATTGAAATGTATACTCTACAAATACAATACATATTTTCAGAAATGTAAGGGAAATGCACAATTTGGTAAGGTTTAAAAAAGTGACACTCGTCTGTACAGGATCCTCAAATCATCCAAAAAGTAAAATTTACAAGGCAGTATCCACACAGCTATGTAAGGGCAGGTGCTACAGTGACAAAGCAGCAAACTTGCTAATACAATAAAATACAGAAAATTAAAGTGTTTTGGGGCACCAGATAATACACTTAGTACCACTGAAGTTGTAAATTTAGTAATACCCATATTTCTAGAAACATGTAACTGCAAACCTGGAGAACATTCTGAAAAATATTAAACATTATATACACATGAGGTAAATGTACCTTGGTCTTTTCAGAGGTAATTTGAGTTTAAAGCAACCGATATGGTGAAGGGGTTTTTTTGTTTGTTTGTTTTTCAAACACAAAATGACACCTTGCAATCATTTCAATGGCACAATATAAACAAGGAACTAACTAAAAGGTGAATTTCATGGCAATCACACTCAGAGCCATTACTGAAAAAATAAAATAGCCTCTTACTTCATTTGACACCTTCATGTCTCCACACAGTCAATCCCAATGTCTTTACCTATATACAAAGTCTTTCTTAGGATTACAAGCAGAACCATTGGAGGGTGACAGTGTGTCATACTTGGAAAGTCTGCTTGCGAAACATCCCAGAATTCCAGCTTTTAAGGTTGGAAGGTCCCTGAAGAATTCCAGCATTTCAAAAATGACATTTCAGGCTTTTCACATCAGACCATTTCCAGTGCTCCTTGTTCTCCATGTCCATATCCATCCAGTCACAAGTCTGTAAACCAAACTGAGGCTTCAATGCTACTAGAATGTAAAGTTGATTAAATCCACAAAACGTAAGTGAATGTATAATGTATGTAATATTTACAATAAACATTTGCATCAGAAACTGTTTTGGTATATACTTGAAATGATACAAAATTAATATTTTGAATGCTAAAATATTTTGGTCCCCCTGGATTTCCAAGAGCAGATCTGGTGATATTACAATCTTAATTTAAAAAATACTTATGTGTACCTGTGTCCATATATATAAGATATGATCTTACACAGGTAACATTTAAAGTTACATAATATATACAGACACAGCCTTTGTAAAAGGTGTTCAGTTCATAAAATGGAAAAGAAGAACAAAGCCTGAAGTTGTGGTGTCAGAACTGAGGATACATATAGCTCTATTCAGAATTTTCCTGTTCTGCAGCCCAATAAGAATGATAAGGTTGTTCTAAAATACTGTTCCTTATGTCACACACTGTGTCAAGCATCCTTCTGTGCTTTGTTTTTGTAAGCTTCTACTACAGAGCTAAATTTTGAACAAAGTAAGAACAGTTGCTAGAAATTCAGGAGGGGAATGAAGATTCGCAGGTGGTTGAGACAACATAACACACATTTATGTTGTTGACAGAATCATCTGTGCGCGATGATGCTGTTCAGCTGCTGTACATCCTCTTTAAAATGCAACAGAACTGTTCCTTATATTTTAGGAAATTAAATGTTATGCTGATAAGGTTTTGCGAGTGCTAAAAAAGCCACTAAAAATAATTTGATGAATTATACTGCAAGCTCTCCTGTTACCATCAAAATTACTATAGACATGTGAGGCACTCCAGTAGACTGATATTTCTGAAGTAGGAGCTGTACCATTTGTATCTATGGTAGCACCCCGGGACACCTATGAAAATTTGAAATGTAACAAAGTTAGAAAACAAAAAAGTTAAATTGCTAACTAGGAAGCCTTTGAAATTAACATGGAGATCCTGACCTATTTTCATGATGACCCGTTTTCTTTACGTATCTCTACAGATACATAGAACTTGCTAGAGAGGCTGCCAAGTAGGTACACTTGGGAGTTATATTATATTCAAACATTTTTTTTGAACAGTCATAATTGAAAAACTCTGTGGTGCACAACTGTCCAAGTGCACAAAGGCATAGTTTATTTAAAATACCTTCATGAAGTATTTTTTAATCCAGCTTTGATTGATAGAGGCCCAAAGCACATAAGCCTGACTTGTCAGATAATGCCAAACAGACATAAGTGTGACAGCTGTACCTATGTTTAAGCCTAATTGTTTTCTAAGAACTTCTCTTATTTTTCCCTTTTCTCCTGGATACTGTCTTCCAGTATGAATAAACTCATCCATTTTGTTGTTGACAAAAGCATTTCATTATTTGCAGTTTGACCTCGGAGGATCTGTAATTCTGACATCATTTAAAATTATCTCCAAGCATGCAGTGAGAATACAGAAATAAACAAATTTAAGTGTTAAGGCTTTTCTTGGGTAAGGCTTGTGTCACCTATGTAACCTCTTCTTCCTGGGCCCCATTCCTCTTCCTTCTTTAGCTGCCACACATCACAGACCATGGAACAGAACCTCAATTGAGCTGCTGCCAGCAACCACCCTGCCACTGCCACCATCTTGGTGACAAACTCAGTGGGCTCCATGCTGAGGGATGAAAAGGAAGCTAAGTAAAGATTGCCATGTGTGTTGCATAATAGGATTGATATTGATGTGTTCTGGAGAGTGGCAGCTTAGGCAGCATATTAATTACCAGGCATATTTACATACTGAAATACTATTGTTTGGACATTAATGAAACCAAAGGTCAACCACACTCTTCCTAAAATTGCAATTAAAAAAATATCCTGGTAACAGCAGGTTTTTGTTGTACATTTGGGCAGGAAGCAATTTGATTTATAAACAAGTTTGTGAAAATCTTATGATACCCTTAAAAACTCAGGGAAATCTTGACTAAAGCCATGCATATTCTTCTGTGTTCTTATGACAACACAAGCCACCATAAGCTTTGTTCTTCTAACTATGAAGAGGATTACTGGAATCCCCTGGTATTTGTATCCAAAGACCTGCAGCTCACCACCTTCTCCAGCTCACCATTTTGTGTATGAGGCACACACAACATACATGCACATAAAATTTATAAGCAGCTTTGAACTTTCTAGTACAAAAGCCCAAATAACTTTTCTCTAATTACAGGTGCACTTAATCCTTGTGTAATTGCAAATATTGTTCTTTGAGCCTTAAGACTCGGCAGAACTGCACAGAAAATATGCTTTTCATACTTACTTAATGAAGCAAAATCTCCCTTAACATTTTACTCTTCTTGCTACTATTCTGAAGTAGATAGGTACTTCAAGCATTTTAGAAGTACCACTTGATAAAAAAAATCTTCTACATAATTATGACTCATAACTTGACAATTACAAAATATGACAGTGAATTTACTAGCTTACACTATTTAAAACTCCTACAGTGGTTTCAAGAGTCAGATTTTGGTAAAATTGAAGATATTCCATGAATTATGTACTCACTGCTGCAATGAGTGAGAGTTAGATCTTAGCTAGGCAAAGGAACAATTTTCAACTTGTATTTTTGAAACCAAAAGTACCATAGGCTTTGTACGTCCCTACTATTTTGCATTAAAAGACTCAAAAGTGGCACTTACTGGTGTAATACAATCTATTTTGAAGGCAATGTAATGTTCTGAAAAAGTGGAAAAAACCCAGTAATCATGTATAAAGTATAGTTGCATAAGTTATGTTCCCACAACTGAATGAGGTCAATTTGTAAGTCAAGGTAAGAGTCCAAAAGATACACTACCTTAATAGCTAGCAAGGTATATACTCCAATTGTACATTCACAATCTGAATCAAGGAATTGAGACAGTGGTTCAGAATAGTCAATGTACCAGGCAGGAATAAAGTAGCTTTAAGAGCCATCAATGCACTGTAGAACAATATAGTGAACCAGTTTCCTTTTAGAAGTGACCTCCTACTTTCAGCACAGTTAACTAGCAAAGACCAGCTATCAACTTCCCAAATAAAAAATTATAGATTAATGAAACTAGATGTTTTGTAAGTAACCTGGGAAAGAGGTTCATAGTGCACAGAAAGACCCAACACAACTGTTTAGCACATCCACAAAAATCCTAATAAGTGACGTTCCTATGAAGTACTAAAAGGCAACAATATCCTTCTGTTCCCCCAGTGAGGTAGAACAATTAACCTTCTTAACACGCCACTCTGGTGCAGTTAGGGATTTTTACAGTGTTCTTCGGTAGCAAATCCAGGATTACATCTTTATCCCCTCCTGTTGACTAAGTTGTGATAATGTTTTCTTAATGCGCAAAGCTGTCAGCCGAGCGGCTCCGTTGGCATACCAGCATTCCCGCATAATTTTTGCCATCACTCGTAATGCCTGGAAAGGAAATGCAAGTCATTACATGCACTGCTGTTCCAGTGTAGCCCATGTAACTGCTGCTCTGCCTTAGCCTCTTCAGGCATTTCTGAAGTCCACTACTAGTACTACAGCTGCATGGGAGAGCGTACTGTTCAAAAAAAAAAAAAATTCTTACTTTATTTACAGAAAAGTAAAAGTCTCTTAACACTGAAGAGCAAACCTGGTATTTTTCAGTAGACTTTTGGCCCATGAAAAAAATATTTTAATGGAATATTAGTAACTTGTCTGTAACCGTTTTCTGAATTTTCACATCAGACAAAAATGCACTCTTTTTTATTGTATCTGCAGCTAAGGAGTTAGTTCAATGCAGAGCAATTAAGTCTATGAGCTGTCTTCCTCAAATTGAAGCTCTGTAAGGATTCTAAAAATTTTTGGAGCCTTTTAATCCTTCAAACAGCTGTTCTTTGAAATCTGAATGCTTCTATGTGTTATTTGTAACAAAGCAAATAACAAATATGGCGGATGAAATAAAGTAACAGCTCTACATTCCAAAACACAGTGAAAGCTGTATTACATTAGTCATTTCAATCCCAGTAACTTCCCATCTCACAGTTTGTTGGTGCATTCATCACCTTTCTCTCCTTCCTGTGCACCCTTGCCCAACTCTTCTCTCAGCCGTACATTCATTTCACACGTGCCACAACCCAGGTTCCTTCCTCTATCCAAAGCACCTCAATCTTCTCAGTGCCTCCCTGCTCCTGTAGCCCACTGCAGCTGTTTCCCCAAGCTGTGAGTCAGAATGCACTGGTGGCAGCCCTCACTGGGCTCCCAGAGCAATGCTATGCAATATTCCCTCTGACCAGTTTCGGTCAGCTGTCCCAGCTCCACTTCCCCTCATGCTTTTGTCCACCGCCAACCTAGGTGAGAAACAAAGAATGCCTTGAAGCTGTGCAAGCACTGTTCAGCAGCAGCTAAACCATCAGTGTGCTATCAGACTGTTTTGGGCACAAAACCAAAATACAGCATTGTGCAACCTACTATGAAGGACGTTGACTCAATCCCAGACAGACACAGTACAATTTATTTGCAATGATGCTTCCTGCATAATGTAATTCAGACTACCTCTAATTTATATTAGCATCACCTATGCTTCACAGGAAGGGATCCTAGAATCCTCCATGCAGAGTTAGCTATTAGCTTCTATGAAATTACATTTAAATACTAATGTATAACCAAGGAACAATGCTTTTAATAAAGCCATAATGATTAGAATGAAATTAATTAAGTTCTCCTAGAAGCAGCTCTTCTCCCTTCAACAATAAGCACTTTAAGCCACTGAAATCACTAAAAGCTCTAGTGTCCATTAAAGCAGCTTCAGCAAGGTTAGTTAATACCTCACAGCTCTGCCATCTGTTTGGAATATTGGGCCTTAACTTCTGTTCACACACAACTTTCCTCATTTCTTCAACAGAAGGGTCTGAAGGAACGAGGTCATAGTACGGCAACTGGTAATCTTCGTGGATTCCTGTAATAGGTTGAAAATAGCTTTATTTTAGCTAACGCTAGATTACATATTCTTCACTTTTTACTGTGTTCCTTATCAGTACCCTACCAGTTTTTGGTTTTCATTTTTGAAAATTACATCACAATGACTGAAAAATAAATAAACAAAAATCCTTAACCATACCTTAGGAATGTTTATATTACCCTTAAAGGATCTAAAATCTATAAAAATTGGAAGAGACATAAGCTACATCAAATCTTCCATATGCTATACTAAAAGCATGCTTCTTCAGAGCACATGATTTATAACAGCATACTTCATTTTAAAAAAGGCATAGATGTTATCTGAACACATTATAGCTAGGTCTACTGGTGTTTCCCCCTTGCTCACAAGAATATTAAGCTTTACTCTTTTCTCCCCTCTATGTAAATGTTTAGAAAAAAAATTAACATAGACAAGAATATTTCCTATTTTCTTCAAGTATGGTTCATCAATCTAGAAAGAGGTTGAATAGACCAGTTATCATTTACAGGATTAACAATTAGAAAGTCTGAGATACACTGGCTATTACTTTGCACTGTTTTTTGAGCAAACTTTTCAGAACCTGAATAAGTTTAAGTTACTTATAATTCCTTAATATGTTCCATTTTGTAAAGATTGCCACGTACCACCAATTGAACACCGCCGAGCTATTTCCCAAAACACTAATCCCATTGCATAGATGTCTGCTCGTTTGAATGACTCAAAATGTTTCATATTTATGGAATCATCTAGAACTTCAGGAGCCATGTACCTGTTTGCGATTCAAAAAAGAAGAAAAAGATTTAATTTCATAAACACGTAAGAGTAGAAAAAGTTCAGCACTAGTGAACAGCTCCAATCCAAAATGATGTATTTTTGTGGAAAAGGAGATAAAGGAAAAACTGCTTCATTAAGGTTATCCAATCAGAGACTATTCAATGTAAAGAGATAAGTAAACTGAGAGAAACAAGCAGAGAAATAGGGGGAATAAGTAAAATAAGAAACAATAAACAAAAAGAGCCATAAACCTGATAGACAAGGGACAAATGAGACAGTGACAAAGACTGAAAGTCTCCAGTTCCTAACTGATAGGTTATTAAGAAACTCCAGGCATAACTTTATAGAGGTGCAGTGTGAGACTGCTAATAAGTGGGAAACGAGGAACATGAGGATTGAGGTGAATATCCTCAGGAAGGCCTGTGCAGCTATGCAATGCTTATCAAGGAACATTTAGGAGAAAGGGAACAGAAGTGCGGTAACAGAAAAGGGTAGCAAACGGGCCAGTTGCATAAGAGGTGGCCAGTCTGCACATGCTCACCAATGTATCCTATTTTATTAAATCCTAACTATTCTGTGCAATCTCACTCTCAACCCCACGTGCACGCATTCTCTAGGAACTGTATGTCAGCAACTGGAGGCAGGCATGAGTCCATTCAGGTCTAGCAACTGGAGCTAAACAAGGGATGAAACAAGGGATAAAACTGAAACTAGAGAGAAGGAGGGGCTCAACATCAGTAGCTGCAAGGGGAACTACAGATCTCAGGAGCACATGTCTGCAGGTGGTAAGAGCACATATCTGGAGCTACTGTGGGGGGACCAGTGTGAATGAATTCTGGGCCAGCAACTGTAGTCTGATAGAAGGTGAAGGAAACTCTGGTGCCAGCAACTGGAGCAAATGAGTGGGTCTGCTTCAGCTACTGAAATAAGACCATGTATCACAGGCTTCATGGTCACAGCTTATATGTACCAGCTACAGGGGAGAAAAGGGATGAGAAAAACAGAGTAAGGGTCTCTCAGCACCAGCAACTGGAGTGGGAGTCACAGGTTGCAAGGTCTATGTGCCTGGGTGCCAGCTGCTGGGCTGGGCCAGAAGGTTTGCATTTCCCCAACCCTGCACAGCTGGTGTGCAGGGCTGTAATTACCCAGCAACCTTCAAGCTGGTCTAGCCAGCACCCAGGCAGAGATATTTGCCAGGGCAAGGGCTCATGCTGGTATTTGAGGGAACCATGCACAGAGGCATGCATACAAGTACATCAGCTGTTTGCTGCTGTACTTAACCCAGCTGGGGAGTATGAGATCCACAGAGCACAGGAAAGGGCATTAGACACAGCAAGCCTTGGATGGATGGCTGAGGGGCTCATAAACATGCACGGAGTTGGGAGGCTGCAGAAGGGAGTACGTACTTTCACTAACAAAGTTCAATCCTGATCAGCTGAAGAGAAGGAAGGAGACTTGGCTGTCTATACTTCCGTTTTATACAAGTTCTGACAGTGTTTTATGTGGGTGTTGAAGACAGCACATGGTGCATAGCAATCTGTATAATCAGCCCTGTCAGTACTGTATGTGTCTGTGTATGACTGGTTGGATCCCAAGGAAGAAAGCAGCAGCCACATCCATGGGCCCCAGACGAACAGAGCCCCAGCCCTTTGGGACACACCAGCTGGGCTCCAGAGGTCAGACATGAGGAAGCCCCGGCTCCTGTAGTCTGACAAATTATAGCAGACACTTAAAACATCCCCTAACAAGCCTAGAGCAGGAAGAGACATGAAGTGCTGGTTAAGAAAACAGCACTGTTAAAAATTTCTTGAGAACTAAGGCTCAGTACCATTGTAATACCTGATTCTTCACCATACAGTCTGCAAGTCCCACCCTAAACCACGCCAGGCTTTTTTTTTAGTAGTAAATCCTATTTGGGTTACAAATTAACAACTGTGCTCATGAATTTGGTTTACCCACATTTCCTGCAAGGAGAAAAATCTGTAACAAACTTTCCCTTAAGAAAGGAGGCCTGAAAACTGGTCACAGCATCCAAGTGGCTGTTACCTTGTTTAGTGAATAAGTCTGATGTGGGAACATCAAGCAAAATGTCAGTGTGGACCTTACTGCAAGAGCTACTGATAGCAGCATCCCCACTGGCTGCTAGAAAGAAGAAATGGTATTTGCTGCATCAAGTCAACAGCAGTTGTAGCATGGCTCTCTCATTCTGGTAGGGTTCTGGCAGCTAAATCCAGTATGTGATGTTTAGCAGAGTTCAGCGTGTTTCTCCACATCACCGCCCCAGCAGTCTCAAGCTCACATATCAATGAAGCAGGCCAACAGTGGCACCAGGGCTTTGAAGAGCAGTGTTGACTGGTAAAAAAGCAACATGTGCAGATTACTGGAGATGAATACAGTGCCAGGCAATAGCTCTACCACTGGAACAGCCACAGAAGCCTAGGCACGGTTTCATTTAATCAATATCATACTAGGACTTTCTTTTCCAGTACCAGGGATGGTAGGCAGAATACAAGACACACTACTTAAAAGAAATTTCAGGACTATCACACCTTTCAGAACTCCCTCAGCACTACCATGTCTTACAGAATTTACATAGACACAAGGAAGCAAGGGCTATCAAGATAAGTAAAAAATGCAACCAATAGCTGCATTTGTTCCAAACAAGGTTTGCTGAGATGAGAGCTCTCCTAAGGCATACAAATTCCTCACAAATCATAAACACAGCACAAGCAGAGGACAACTGTCTGAATTTGAGTGTAAGGTTTATTTTGACAATATTTATTGAATGGAAGTGGAGTATTGGGTATTTTTGCAATCTTTGACGTGGACAAGGCTCAAATTGTTCTGGTCCACCCATACCAAAAATGTTTTAACCAAGAATGCAAGATTGTGGTGAATGTTCCAATGCTCTCCAAGGATTTTGCATTACTGGATACTCTTAGGCTACTTCATGTGCTTGACACTGTAAGTGATTATCTTGGAGCCTAGCAGAAAGAACACTTGATCTATCTGAAGATAACATGGGGACAAAAAGAGTGATGGACCTGAAAAAACAAAAAACCAATAACCCCAGCCGTGGTGCAAGATGTCAGCCAGAAACACTTAAACAAGCAGTAAAGGAGATTGTCTCAGCTTCTGTGAATCATCCAAAGAACAAGGCTTTTAACAAGAAAGACCATAAGAGGCCTGGATGTGGCAAAAAATACCACAACACCCCTCCCCCCCGCAGTGTGACTTCCACTGGCAAATTGACCTCTTACCATGATCCTCCATCAATGCATTTAGATTGGCTTTGGCTTCCATGACACAGAACAGTGAATGACTGCTCAAAAAGTCTGAGAGATTATTGCTGGAACAAGAGAGGGAAAAGGCAAGGAGGTCGTGTAGTGAGGTCAGCAGATCAGCCATTTCATGGCTGTTAGACAGAAGAGGGAGAAGCAGGCATCTCCTTGTCAGCTTATGCGTTGGAAATGCATTGCTTGCCAGAAACAGTATCTTAGGTTCTGGAGAGAGCAACTCTATTACATAGACTGACCTGAGCAAGGTCTGCAGCTTAGTATCATCCAAGAACAAAAGGATAAGTCTACAAAGAAGTGCACAAAGTATGTTGAGCATGGTCTTGCCAAACTTTGGGTGCCTGCTGACCTTTCTCCCATCTCTTTTAGTCCAAAAGCTCAGTATTAGTTGCCTAAATTTCTCGTGCAACACATAAGGAGCTTGGTGTCATCAAACAGACCCATACACAACATGTTGTGTGGCATCTCCCTTCATCAAGCCTATACTCTACAAGGTAGAGTTTTGCCTGTATTTTGTTTAGGTAAGCTTCAGAGAAGCACCCATGGCAAGAATTTGCTGCCAAACTTTTTAAAACACAGCCTTTTTGAACTATCAAAAGTAACACCTGGGCCACACTCCTAAAAATAAATAGAAAGAGAATGAGGGTTTTTTTACTTGCCTCAGGGAGTGAGAGAGGGATTCTAGTTCCTTCTCAGTTTAAAGCTCACGTTCCCTGCTTTATGTTGCAGGCTGAGCTATGAAAGCACACAGTTCACACCCTCTGGTAAAGCTAAACCTCTGAACAGAAAAGAAATAAAGTCAGAAAATTCAGTCAGAAAGAGGGATCATCAGTTTGACTCAACACCTTGATCACTCACACAAGAGTAAGTTTGCTTTCTCCCTAGATATACATTTTTACAACAATCATTAGAAAAATATAGACTTTTTCAAATCTCCTTGAACTTGTACACAGAGCTTCCATGTGCAGAAGAGGTACCAGCAATGGCAATCAATGGGAGTTAAAACTGTCATTGAACAGGTAAGACTTGAACTGTACTATGAAAAATTAGTCAGAGGTGCAGAGTTACTTACCTAAGAATGCACAAGAGGGAGAAGGGTCTAAGCCTTTTACAAGAATGTGCAATTTTCAGAGAGGTAGAAATGACTAATGTATTTAAAAGGGGAAACAAGATTTAGCCCTCCTGCTGCCCACTGCAGCAAGCAAGGGTTGCTGCAGCTTTACCCTTGTGAAGAAGCATAAGGCAGATGAACAAGCAATTTAATAATGCCTGTGCAAGAAAAGATCTGGTAAGTGGGATCTGCAAACACAGCTGAAAGGATGCTTTCTCCAACGACTAGACTAAAGAAAGTAACTGATTTGTACATCGTTTTTCTTTGCATGTAGGTGTAGTAGAAAATTCAAAAATCACACGTGGCATGCACCCTGCGCACAGCTAAATTTGCAATGACAAATTCTCAAGAAAGCCTGCTGTTTACTGGAGACTTTGAGAAGGAATAATACCCAGTACCTTATAATCTAGGAGTAGTTCAGAAAATAAATCTTATCTGACCATTTGGGTGGTATTTTTAAAATTGGCAAAGGACTAGTACGGCAAAGCTTTAGAACAACGTAACTTCAGTGATGCGTCAGTAAAACAAATTTTCGGTACATGTTCTAAAAGCTTCAGTTAATTGAGCCTTAAAATAATATTTAGGGCTTTTTTCTTTCCAAAAAGACACAGCTCAAGGGGCATCCTAATAACTGTAGAACCCCAATCAACCCCCCACCCTGCAGTATTGCTTACTAAGGGATATATTAAAAAAAGGATTTTTGATATATAAACTGGAGACTGAACAACATCAACACAATTTTCTCCAACACTGCTAAGCCATATGAGCTTGGCTGTCACATGAGCATTGTCCAAACTCCAGTTTGCAATAGCACTGAACCTATAGGCATCAGAAGAATGAAAAGTTGCCCACATCCAAAATAGTTGCTGAGGTTCACTCTTAGTGCTGCCATCTCTGTACGCTGTATAGCTGCATGGATTACTAAGGGAAATTTATTTATAACTTCCAGTTATTATTGCCAGAAGGTTCACCAATGATAAACTACTGACAGTAAGTTTTATGGCACTTGTGCTGAGTTAAACAGCTCTGAATTCTTCTGAGGGCAAGAAAAACCTGTATTTCCAAATTCAGAAAAAGCTTTTAAGAGAGACTACATTGACTCATCTACTTAAGATTCGATTTGTGCATTAGATGACAAAGATGACTTTTTTAAGCTCTTGCATTTCTCTCAAAAATATGATTCCAAGAAAGCCCACGTCCAAGACTCTGCACCTTGTATGTTCTACCACACAGGTTTCACACTGAAAAACAGTTTTTACTGTCACTATCAATATCCTGTCTTACACTCCTGACTGGGCTGCAAGTAACATTTCCATGCAACACATGGCAAGAAGAAGAAAGAAAGAGCACTGAAGTCTCTAAAATCATTAGTCATGAAGTCTCTTAATTGTTTTAATACATACTTGTGCCCTACAATACTTAGCAAGTTTTCAGTATTTTACACATGCCAACATTCAATGTGCTTTTTAAGCGCCTGCCATCTAACTGAAATACCAGCTGCCAAGGAAGTGCCTAAGAGCTCTATCTGCCATTACATTTTCCTGCTGCTTGTATTTCTATCAACACAAATTTATATGGGACAAGAAAAACCAAAGCATTTTATTATAAAAGTTGCCTGACATGTCACATAAAATGATTTTACCTTTTTGTTCCCACTCTGTGATTTGGAGCAATGTCAATTGTGTCTGTAGCTGAATCATGCCTAACTGCCAATCCCAGGTCTGCAATGCAGCATGTTCCATTCTTTTTCACCAATATATTTTTTGATTTTAAATCTCTGTGGGCAATTGCTGGTTTGCCTGTGAGGGAAAAAATAAAAGTAACATATCCGTAAAAAAACCCCTCAAACCAACTTGCTTTTATTTCTAAGCCTGGTGCAAAATTTTGTTTGAAGTTACAGAATTCCTTCCAGTTCTGATACTTTACATGCACCAGGGTACCTTCTGAAATCATTCACTATAGATTGTCTGGCTGTTCAGGAAAGTGCCTTTCATGTTTACTACATTACACCACTCTATTGCTCCTTTCCCTCTTCCTGGCAAGTATTTATTGCGCACACATCCTACTCAAACCTTGTCTCAACTCAAAGTTAAGAAGATGCTACACGCACCATTACTTGGTGCCTTTTAACAGGTGTTTTGTAGGAAGGATTGTTACATCACAATACCAGAGAAAGGAAGGCAAAAAGCCTTTCAAATTAAGAAGTTCTATTAATTCAGAAATCATCACATGGTAGAACGAACTACTTATGTGTCATTCAATAAACCCAAAAAACCAACCAGTATTATCCACATGACAAGCGGAATAATTGTAAGATTACCTTGTGTGCCAACAATTTCCATGTGAAGATGAGCAAGACCACTGGCAGTGGACAAAGCTAATTTTATCATTCCTTCCACTGTTACTGTATACCTGTTCAGGTAATCAAAGAGTGATCCATGCTCATGATAGTCTGACACTAACCACAGCTGAGTCCATGTACCATTGTCTGCAAAATAAAATTGGCATGAATACCACACATACACACACAAAACACAAATAAGCAATATATTCCACTTTTATACAATGCTTATGACATACAAATTATCTGCAAGTAACCTCTGTAAATTAGACTCTTACATCTTTACTTCTATCCCTGTAACATTTAAATATCTCTGCAAGGGATGGTAATACCATGGGAGACTTTCTGAAAAGCATAGTGAGTATTCTTTTATTTAAACTACAATACACACCATAGAAAACTGATGTCACTATAATTCTGAGGTGAATATTCAGGGTGCACTATTCAGGGTATTAGCCAGGCCTTGCCTTTCCCTAAGTTTCCTGCTGGAGAGGGGGCACAGGGAACAGTGCTGAATGAATGATACAAAACTAATCCTGTCACTATCAGTATACAACAATACTGTCCAGGCTAATAACCATAAGAAAAAAAAAAAGTGTTTCAAACTTTGCTCCCTAACTCTTTCAGTCTTCCCATAACCTATCTGCCCTCAGCCTGGGAGACAACTTCCACAGTGGATTTTTTTCTCCTGGAGTAGAAGCTTACAAGCAGCAATCAGACACAAAGCTAAATCCCACCTCTGATGACCTCTAAACTGCTGGCAAAAACTGAGGTTTCCAGGAGGCACAAGGGTAAAGAAAGGAAAAAACACTGAGGAAATCAGTTTGCTGTATGACTTTTGATTGAGCTATGACAAACAAGACAAGCCACAATACATTTGTAGATATCCCAAGGCATACAAATGACATATAAGAACTTAATTGTTCACATTGTTAAAGCAGTGGACACAAAATACCGTTAAGTTTAAGCCACACAAAGATGACTATCAAAGGAATTAAAATCAAGAGGGAAGCAAAAGTATTTTTTACATTAGAAGTAGAAATATACCCAGGAAAGAACAATCCTGCCACCAAGCAGGTTTTCTAATTTTGTTGTGTTATAAAAGCAACTCTCCTGTGGCAGACTTGAAAAGTGTTTTTATAGCCAGCTACTTTTATAGAAGAATCTTTCATCTCTTTAGAAGAGTAGTTATCCCATAAAAGATATCAGTTGGACTCCTATCCTGAATTATACAGCCCCTATTCTTTCAGAACAAGTGAGAACACTCAGCACAAGTCAGAAAGATGTCTCATTATGTGATAGTCCCCAAGGATTGCTCAAGAATTAAATATGAAGAACATGAAAAAGGGAAGAAAGTTCAAAACTTACTTCCTATCATAAACATACTAAAAAATTTTTACTTTCCAAAGAACATACTTGTCCAGAAAAGCCAGAAGCACAAAACACGTGCTCTACAGATTGACAGAAACTACCTTTACAGAAATACTTGTGCTTATCTTTAACTAAACGCTTTCATGGGGGAAGGGAAAACTTGCAAGCCTCCCTTTTATTTGGAAGTTTCTAAGGAAGTCAGTGATGCCATTAAAAAAAAAAATCTAAAAATAAAACATAAAAATAAAAAAAACCCCAAAATTAAAATACTTCAGAGTAGGAAAAAGACTAATCTACATTCAAACGATTCCCATAATGGAAAGAACTCTGGCTTGCTACATTTGAGAATAGTCTCAACTAAGTTGTTTAAACAGGCAAAAAAACCCAAACCAAACAAACAAAAACCCAAAAACAACAACAAAACAAACAAACAAAAACACCCCAAAACAAACAAACCCAACAAAAAACCCACCATAAAACCAAACCAAACCAAAACAAAAAAAAAATCAAAAAACAACTCAGTCACATACTCCAACCTGTAAAAGACTGGTAAAAACCTACTATAGTTGCAGGAAGAGCCTTTTATGTCCACAGATGAGACACTAAGTTTTGGTTTTTTAAAAAGGAATAAGGAAATAATTTTTTTTTAAATATCTTCAATTATTTTCTATTAGAACTGCTGCATGTCTTGCTACTTTGCAATATCCAAGCACAAACTCACAGAACTCAGCATAGTATTAAATGTGGCTTTTTCCAAAGGGAATTACAGTCTCTGAAGAGTCAATCCAACAGTATTGGCTTCACTAAACCAGTCTTACAGAACCATTAGAAACAGGTATGAGTTCACAGGCATAGAAAAGATGTTCTCAAATACACATAGTCAAAGAGCTCCAAAGAGCTGCAAAAGTTCCAAGTAAACTAACCTTATCGCTTCAGAATATTTCCTTCACTCAGTTTTATTCTACTGCTTCATCAGTTATGACCCTACATTGCTTGAAATAATCCTCTCCTGGGCACTAACACCATACACACTCATTGCTTGCTCCTGTACTTGATTTCTTCTCCTGTTTCTTAGAAGATACCTCAGCAGGTGTCTATACTAGACACCTAGCTGAAAGGAGGGAAATTAAACTAATTTTAATTACTCTACTAGACCTATTGTGCTTAAACAGCTCCATGAAAGATGTCAGTTTCTGAAGAATTGATTTGATTCAAGCTTTCACAGCTTTGATTCAAGACTTGCATAGAGATCCTCCCCTCCTAACACTACGTTCCCTCCCAAAAGGGGATTATGCTGCTGATTACAGACCCTTCTATTCAGTTTTATCTTATTTATTACCTGCAAGTTTTAATATTCAAGCTTTACCTTCCTTCCAAAGAAGAAATATAAGCTAGGCTTACCATCCAGTCTGAGAAGAATAATGATTCTTTTGTATTATATGCCGTATTTGTAGCCCTTCAACCAGATTTTAAGAAGGGACAGAGCTACATCCAAACCTACATGAATAATATTAGTTACAGACAAGCTGAAATGCAGCAATAGGTCCAGTGTCCAGCTATCAGAAGGGACCTGCTATGTTTTCCTGGCCTTGCTGTATTTGACAAGCCATACATTTGTTTAGCACTCTAAGCAGAACATGCTTATGATATGATATGATAAACTTAAGTCTTCTTATTCTGTTGACAGTAGTTAATTATTACCAAGTAATAATTAACCTGACCCTGAGTATTTTTGGCTGCACAGTAAACAGCATCTGCCATGAAGCTTTCAAACACAGGATTTGCATTATCAGGTATGAAAAAGTAATTACACTCAATAGTAATTACATACAGTAGCCCAGCTTTCCATGATAAGGTAATCTAATTTAGTTCATATACACACAATGATCAAGAATCTCAAACAAAGGACAAAAAATTTACATGCATTATTGGAAATATATTTAAGAGATTATGTTTATTTCACCTATTTCAAGAAACCTGAAAGTATTTTATACTATGAAAATCCCTCAGAAGTAAAAGGTTTTCCTTTTTTAACTCTAAAAAAAATACTGAAATTCTGAGTAAAGAAGCTTTCAGGTTTGTTGTCAGGAGACTGATTACAATTTGGGAAAAACATTAGTGACGTTCAAGCAAGATTCATCTTAGTAGAGCTGACTCTTGAGGAAAGGAATTTATACAATTGCTACATCAAATACATAATCAAGTTTCAATTAAAATTCAATTGACTGAAATCACTTGTGAAAAATGTTTTTTTTTCACATCAGCACTAGCAAAACAGAAATGTTTTCTGGTTGTCATGTAGTAAATGTTTCAAAGCAGAGATTTAGCCTTTTTTGGCATGCAGATAATGTAACATTGAAAAAAAAACAACAGGAAGAAACAGTGAAAAGATCAGATTCAGATGGGATCTACAACTAGAAATCTCTTAGAAATGAGATATTCAGGGAGATGGCACTTTTGTCAGTGACTGGAGCATGACTGGTGTCTTGTTAGCAAAACAGCTTGACTCTATCACATTGACATAGTCCTCTGATTAAATGATGAAAAGCACTTAAGCTGTGCAGATTCCTTCTTCTCAGGCTAAAGCCAGAGCTTAAAAAGAATAAATGGCTGAAATATTACTTCTGAAGAGGCAGGAATTCTGCTCATTTCTTTGCAGCATATTGTTTAACATCACTCTTGGGGATCTACTTACCGCGAAAGGTATTCTGACTGAACCAAACTATCATCTAGGGAAGTGCAGCTTTCAGTTAAGGCGAAGGAATGGAGAAGTCAAGGTATTTTAGTGTATAAAGTTATCTGGAAGTGTGCAGTGCAAGACTTCACCTTATTTTAATTTACCTACAGACAGTAACGATTATAGTCAGCTAATGCAGAGAAACCTTTAGTACTGTAAGTCGAGGTTGCTGACACTACTCTTTTGCTACTAGAATAGTAGAGTTAAGTAGTCCCTGATATACTTTACCTTCAAGTATCTGGGTTAGAAAGAAAAAACCAAAAAGCCACACACAAAACAAACTGTGTGTTTAGATGGTTCAAAACAAGACAACACACGGTCCTGAAAGTAACTTCCCTGACCTAGCAGTATTTGGAAGTTAGCACATACTTTTTCACTATGCAAAGAGCTACAAAAGTGCTTGTGAGACAGACCACAACTGCAGTTAAAATCATTCATTGCTTCACAGCCCCCAAGGTGCCTTAACTGCAGCACCTATTTCCCAGTAGATTACACGATGGCAAGCAGACAGATTGGACCAGCTCCTGTAGCCTTCTGAACACGATACAATTCTGGGGAAGTAGAAGAGAAGAACATGCCGTTAAGGCAAATGGATTAAACAATGTAGTAGAAAAGGGAGTAAGGACAGCAGTTCAGTCATAAGCTCTAATCTAAACACACACCCTCCTACCCAAAGGAACCCCTTCCACCAATTTTACACTAAATAGCCAGCCAGATGTTCCTCAGCAGTTGTGAAACACTGCAGTTGCGATAAGAGGAAAGACCTAATTAATGCCTTCAGCAGCAGCAAGAACTGCAGCACACCTTGGTTCTACAGCTCTTATACTAGTCCTTTGCCAGTTTTAAAATTACTAGTACTCTTGTATCTCTGCAGTCATCTTTGCAATACCTCAGACACACAGATTCTTGCAGTCTCATGACTTCGTGCATTCTAGCTAGGCTGTAGTAACTCCTGAATGCATTCAAAAGTCAGCCCTACTGAGAAATGGATGCAAAGCCTCTACAGATACTATTGCTGTGAATGAATACATAATCTTGCACCCGGCACCACACAAACATTTATCAGTTAGAACCAGCATCTACAATGAAAGACTGTTTATAGGTGTTCTTAAGCCATTGGTCTCTAAAGCCATGCAGTGATACACCTGCTCCTTCCAGAGTACCACGATAACACACCTGCTAAACTGGGAGAACTGCCCCCATAATGGTCCCCCTGTGTTCTGCTGTTTAATGGGATACAGGTGGCCTGAAGCATTCTAAACAAGAATTGAAGTTTTAACCTCCTTCAATATTCAGGACTGAATTCTTAGCCCAGGAGGAGAAAGCGTGTACATATTTCCTCACTGAGAGGATGCAGAAGATTTTACTACGAATTAATTCTGGGGTTAAAAATAACAACACAGATTTCTACATCTGCTCAGACAGCAATACTGTCAGAGAACATAGTTAAGAATAGTGGCATTTTCAAAAACACGTTTTTATCTATTTTTCAAAAACCAGACACCAATTCTCAATAAAGTAGAAGAGCCTTGCCCTGAAAACCTAAAATATCAAATAATGCCATGACCTATCAGTTAAGGATTTCTTCTTTGCATGCAAAGCATATTAACAGAAAAACCAGAAAAAAAATCATATCACATTGTATTTTGTTACAAGGAAACTAAAGATGACCAAGTCAAATGCTATAGCATCTGCAACACAATCCAGCAATCAAGAAATTATTTTAAAAACCCACCCATTTAGGAAACCTTCCTCATACCTCCTCTGCACAGCCAAGTGTATTTTTGGGACAAACTACCACGAGGTTTCAGTCAAAATGAAACACTGGTATAATTAACCACAGATGAATTTTGTTAAAAGTTACAACTAAGGTATTGCAATATATCCTTTATGCTTTTAAGTGAGAAATAGAAGCTAAAGCTTCTGGAGAGATGGCTCTTCATTTATGACTTTAATGCAGCTGACCTAATTTTAAACCCAGGCTCCAGATACTCCCCTAGGCCAGCCAAAGCAAACTCAAGCTCTTGCAGGTGCTGGTGATATCAAATACAGTTTTAGGCATGAAAATAAGACAGTTTCTAATGGTAAGCATAATAAGCTGGAGGAAAAAGCTGCGTGGTATGGTGTGGATCTGCAAGCTCTTGGAGAATAACAAGTTGCACAAACATCTGTTAGGAGCAAGTTAACTGTAGACAACCCTTTCCTGGAGAAGTGTTCTGCACAACCTCTTGGATTCAGTTCCAATTTTACAGATTTATATAGATACAGAAACTTGAAATTAATCTAATGGTAATTACAAAGAACTTTATTTACACATATACTTCAACCTCACTAAAACCATTTAGGAATTTCCCACAAAACTGAAAGTCCTTTAAAAATTCAGCATGCGTGTGAATCATTGACTCCTCCCTAATGTAACAGAATTTTCTGTTAATGCTTTCTTCACAAAGAAGTCAAAGGCCATTTGCTGTGAAACATGCAATTTTAGATGAAAATAACTGAATGAAAGAGCATCGCAACATCTTAGCTCCCCTTAATGGAAGAAATTCAAAACTTGCTTTGGTTTTGTCAGATTCTAGTATCTTTAACTGAACTTCAGGAAAATCCAAGAAACTTTAATCCAACTGAAATCACAACAAATCAAGTTGAAAAAATGGTTCCTCTTAGTGGATAATTAAAGGCTTATCAAGGGACCTTCAGAAAACAAGGTATAGTTTTTTACTACTAGGAACAAATCATTAATTCAATTTTTCCAATTTATTTTCTAACCGGACTTCTAGAAGAATAACATCTCATAACTCAGCCTTAAGAATAAATCCTCTACCTCCTACTTCGTATCAGGACAACAGGATTAGACATGATCTCTTTCAGTCCCACACATCTATATTATTAAGCTATGTGGTAACAACAGGTACAAGTATTCAGCAGATGTGTGGGCTCACAGGATAAGGCATCTCCTTTTTCATACCAAAGCATTTTAAACAAATTTAAACAAAGCATGTTCTTCAGAAAAAAAAGACAATGTACTTTTTCCTTCATTAAAGGTATGAAAAGCATGCCAAACCCTGAACTGCTCCAGTTAAAAAACCTATTTTTTTTCTACTCTTAAATGGATCCTAACAACTTTTTTTCCCCTTCATGCACTATCTATTCTGACCAGGTGCAGAATCAGCAAAATTAATTCATAGTGCCACCAACCTTTGTTGTCTGCAGCTATAAATCCAAGAATGTTTTCATGGCGTAGCATAACTGTCTGATAAATTTCTGCTTCTCGAAACCATGAGCGTTCCTCTCTTGAAGAGAAGATCTTCACAGCAACTTCTTCTCCTCTCCACTTCCCTCGCCAGACTTCTCCAAAGCGACCCTTACCAATGCTTTCTTGAAGTACTATAGTTCTTGCAATTGTTCTTTGCACAAGTAAAGGCAAACCTAAAAAGAAGATTTTACATAAACCTTAAATATCACTCTACAGAATTAGCACTTATCCCAAATACTGAATATGAGATCCTATTTCTATTACGGTATTTCTCTTAGAATGCACATACTCTCTAAGATTTTAACTGCTTGTTGAGAACTGCCAGCAAGCACATAGGTAAGACTCTGCCTTAACCCTTAAAAAGCCAGCATAACAAGTACTCAAGGATATGCTACAAACTACCTCCACAGTTGTTAAAAGCACAACTTCCCTTCAGTTAAGAATGTTGTCACTTGCTGATCCATAAAATTCTATTTAAATGAAAAAAAGAAGCAACGATGAGGCAGGCAGGACCAGGTTTAGGGTTTTTTTTTGGTTGCTTGCTTGTCTGGGGTTTGGTTGTTGGGTTTTTTTCTTTATTTTTGGAAAAAGGATCTGCCCATAACTCTCCTGGCAAAGCAGTTTAAGAGCACTTTTGCTACTGATTAATTTACTTGGCTTATCACTAGATACTCAATTTTTAAGTTAAAGTTAAACCACACTTATCAGCAGCACCGACTACTGAAAATCCACACTCATAACCAAGTGTGCCAATAGCCTCTTAGTAATCCCGAGTCACTGTAAAATGGGAAAATATCCTTGTAACGCAAGCTTCCCACTTTACAAGCCATTCTTGTGCACCTCACTGTAACTATAATCGAGAAAACTGTTTACATTCATGAAGGTTTTACAGCTTTGGAACATTTACATACTTTCAACACAGAGCACCTCTTAATATGCTTCAGTAATTTTATACAACAAGCAGCATTTGCATCCTTCAACCAGGCTGGGTTTGTTTATTTTAAATCTTTCCCGTTGTAACTGCAGGGCTTGTCACTGGATTCCACACTGATACTACATTGCAGGATGAAAGCATCAGCCAGGTTATCTGCTTACAATAAGCTCTTTTGGTATAGGATTATTTCACTTAAACCAAGCACTTTACAAAGTAATCTATTACTCTATAATCATTGTTCCAATAGCTGACAGAACACCTGCATTTCCTTATGTTATAGAAAAGAAATCCCAAGTAACAGCTCAAATAACTAATTCTTGTCCACCTCTGGACATTCTTTGCTAACAACAGCACTACAAGGACATCTGATCTGGTTGGCAGCATTGCCATGCTTGTGTCTCAGTCTGAGAAGAGCAAATTAAAACACTGCAGAGTTCAGAAGAGCTCCTCAAAAATGCTACACTTACAGGAATTTTCTGCATCATCTATGCTGACAACATACCTACATGAAGACAGGAAGGAAAAAAAAAAATGTACACCATACCAGCAATTTAATCACTGTTAGGTGCTGTAATAATTTCTACTAAGAAAGTTAGAACTTTTGCTGTAATAGTCCTTAGGTGAATTGTGCTGCATGCCCAAACTATAGAGGCTCCTCCGTGAAGCCTAATCTGCATTCTTTATGGACAGACTTTTGAAATGCAGAAGAGGCCAGATTAGAACAACCACAGGACCAAACTCAACCCTGAAAATGTAACACTTGACTTCTTTGGTGAGAGAAAGTTTCTTCCTTAGAAGAAGAAACTTTGCTTCCTGCAAAATTCATAGGCAAATGTCAAATACAAGCTGATTTTGTGTACCTGAAATGGGTGATAGGCCATACAGCTGTATCAGAAAACTGTTTGTACATTCTCACTTTCAGATGCACTGCTTTCAACTTGCTGCACTTTTTATAGACATCTCTCCTTGTTTAAAATATATGTCCAAGGATATCAGCTTGGATATCCAGCATTTCACATATACTAAGCTCTAAACCTTCTAGACAGAAAGCATTTCAATTTCACATTACAAACTCCCATTCATCACATTAATGTGTCACTATAGGATTAAACCCCTACTGTGATCTATCCACTTACTCCTATATTTATATTTACAATATTTACAAGATTCAACTTGCTTCTGTTTGTCTGAAATGGACCTTTCTCTTACTACTGCTGCTTCCAGAATATTGGAATCCATATTTATCTTGCATTCATAGCAATTCATTACAGACTTTCTGTTGCAACTGAGCGATTTCCTCATTTTGCTATAGAAGAAACACAGCCCTGCATCACCAGGATCTTGAGCAACTGCTGTACTGCAAACCAGATTGCCTGAAAAGCATCTCACAGGAGGCAGCTACAGCTTCAGCCTTTCACATACACATTGGGCACAATTGTACTCCAAGCTCTTGGACACACCTTCTTTTAACTGTGCATGAAGAAAGATGATAGCCATTTTGCCAATCAGGAGAATAAGAAAATTTGAGCCCATATTAAATTCAACAGCAGCTCAATGTTTGACACCTTGTATTTAGCCATGGTCATCCAATTTATTTCTGAAACCTTCATAATCATTTTCATATATCATAAAGTATCCTCAAGTCTTCTGAAAGTCTAACAAAAAAAGAAAGTTCATTTTCTTTTCCATATCTTAAGCATACTCTGATTAGTTTAGTGACTTTCCAATGCATAAGGAGTTTGTAACTAAATTGGATGATTAGGGAACTAAGTTCTAGAGCACTACAGGTAGCCAACAAAAGCAGCTGCTAGAATTTTGTTCTTGTTCATAAGTCTCTGCCCAGAAGACTTCCTCTGATGAGTAACAAAAAAAAAATTCTGTGAACTGTGAAAAATCTCATTCCCTTCAAGCTTGTATGAATTGCAAAATAATTTTTAAGGAGCTTTACATTAGCTTCAATTGATTCAACTTTGTATTGATTTCTGTGACCCTTTGGATTTCTAAATAGCATAAGTTCCTGCTGGAAGTCGCCTACCAATACTATCCAAAGCTTCTCCCCCGTTGTAGGCAATTCTTCCTACTCCCTTGTAACTAAGGGAGTTCGTCATTTGTGAGTTAAGACAGTAACAGATGGGCATCCCCATCTGTCTATACAATATGTAGTTGATATTTAGAGATTTGCATCATGATCTGAAAATCATTCTCAGCTCCAAGAGACTTTGAAATCCTTCTCTTAGAAGCTGTAGCCTCATCAGAAGGATCTATTTTAGATGTTTCATTAATTCCTTTCATGGAGTATCTCCTTGTTGCAGGTCTTGTTCGTCATAGAACAAGATAGCAACACTAACATAAGTCAAGACCGAATAATTAATAGCAGCTTACTATTCATCATTGCAGCAAATGAATCCTACTCCCTTCTGGTCTGAATAGGAAGCTCATTTTCAGAGTTTTGATTATTTCTCTGTTTTATACACTTCTCATCAGAGAATACTGAATTAACAAAATTGGTAGAATCCTTTTTGTTTTACTATGAGCTCTTCTGGTCCCTCAGCATGAATTTAAGAGCAGAACATGGCCTTTGGGTCACCAAACTAAACACTTCCTTAGCTGTGCCTCTTGGGTCTGGATTATTTTGCCTGTGCTGTACATCTCCATCATGTTTTTGCAACCTCCTGTCCCAACATCATCCCTTTAACACAGTTCAGTTTCTGACAGGGTTAAGCACTGTTTTAACTAGAAGCTCTGACTTTTCTCCCTTTGGAGACCCTTTTCTCTACCCCCAGTTTATTCCATAAAGGTACAGTCTTCTCAAATTTAAATGTGCTGTACCCAAAGTCTGGATTAAAATAAACATTTCAATGAGATTCAAATGCTGCAGGCATACTTCAGGACACACAAAAGCTATCAATTCAAGTGCTAGGGCACTGTGAATTTGTATAGTCATTGATTGACTAATTTTGAGACCAAGTGAGACAAGTCATTGCAAATATACTGCCAACAGTACAGAAAGTAAGTACCTGAAGCATCTCCTATTTCACTGTCATAATCAAAGTGAAGTAGAGAACACTAAGGCTAATACTTGTCTTACAAACAGCTCAACAACATGGAACTCACTGCAGCTGAAGATAAAAAGATCCCTTTTAAGGAAACATTCAGCCTTGTTTTACAGCCTTTCAAGCATAAAAACAAATTAGTGAAGAGGCTTCCTTAGGGATAAGTCAAACTCAACCACATTTGTTGGTTTTGTTCCTTGGATGCACTCACCAGCAGCCAATGTTCAAATACCATAGTAGGTCAGGTGCTCTGGGAGTCCAGACCAGCCTAAGTGCCCTGAATTCAGCTGTGAAAGTATAGCAATCCCCTAGCATGCTCCTTTTACTTAAAGACTAATTTGCCAGTAGGCAAGGCAAGAGTCAGTAGTTTCTAGCCAATTGTTCCAGGGGAAGAATCATAAGTTTCTTCTAACTTGGATTCTCTGCTTTTCAAGAGCTTATTTTGAAGGAGTACTTCCAGAGTTTTCAGACAAAAAGAGAGGTTCAGAAGCACCACAGGTAAGAAGGCCAGAAGAAAAATGAAAGAGTATTCCTGATCATGAATGAAAAGACCAACTGACAACTAAGTTTGAATTTAATTAGAATTTTTTTTCAGCCTTCCTTAAGAAAAGTCTAGATCTGCAGACATTAAGTAGAGAGTTTGACACTTCTAATAGCGTAACAATTCTATATATCAAATCTTTCTGCATTCCAAGATACAGATAATATGGAGGAGTCAGAAATTTATCTATCTCTGACTTCAGCATACCCCTCCTAAAAACAAACATAACTGGCCTAAGTCCAGCATTTGCATTTATCAAGCTCCAGCCCAATATATTGGAAGTTCTATTAATCACTTTCATTATTTGACTTAGTTACTCCTGTTAGTAAATGAGAAAATTGAGATAAACACAAATTACTAAAACTCAGTTCTAACTGGTGAACAACTTACCCTTATCAGGATCAAATCTTATTTGGACACACAAAAGCTTTCGCAGTTGAATCATAACTACCTACCTAGTGCATGCTCAATCATCCCTTCTTTAGGGAGGATATGACTAAAGATGAATTTTTGATCTAGATTTTAAACATGTTCAGCAAGTTACATTAATTTTATTTGACAAAGCAATGGACCCTAAACAGTTTTACCAGTTACTGCCCTTGGGAAAGAAACACAACCTAGATGCTTGGGTTTTGTTGTTTTAATTTTTTCCAGTTCTGGGAAAATAAGGGATTCAGCAGTTGACAATCAAACACCAGTATTTCTTTGCAGAAAGTGTTCTGAAAGGGCATGGATGTTTCAACACATATGTCTGCAAGTAGTAGGAATAATTTTCACTATTAAATTATTTAAACTTTGTATATAGTAGAAAGCCAGTAAAAGGTTGCAGTATGCAATTTGATGTCTCCCTCTTTAACATGGACCAGGGATCAATTAATTTATGCAATGATTTACCTGGCACATCATCCCCTAACACCTATTAAACTACATTTCTATGACACAGACCACCATTATCCTATAGGCAATTAAGTCAGAGTTACAATAGCAGAGACTACATGCAGTGAACAGACTGATGCCTCATCTTCCCAGAGCAACACCTCTTCAAGTCAGAATTAAAACAAAAAACCCATGAAATCAATGGATAGACATTCATCAGACATGGTCTGCACATTGCATCCATTCTATACACAGAAATGGCTATTTGCAACTGAAAAATATCTTCTGTAAGGAAAGAACTGGTTAAAATATTAACTCAGAATATTTTCATGCACCAATAGCTACATCTATAAATTAAGTTTCAATTTAAAGCTAAAAAAATACCCTGCACAAAATTATCTAAAAAACACAGAGGATGGTAGTTTAGATAGACTGTACAGAACAAAAAGGTAAATGACAGCCTTGATGACAGGACACAAACCATTTACAATAGATGACTGTGATATTCCCTGCATTATGTAATTTATATATATCAGGCTACTCTGAGAATGATAAGGAATGGCAGCAACAATCCAGCGTTTCTTTTATTTCACTTATTTCCATACATTGAATCTTCACTGATGTTGACTGAATCTACACAGAAGTTGCTTTTCTAGTATTTTCTCCCATTAATTATAAGTCTAAGTAGATTTGACAACATTAAAAAAATAGATGTCTTACAGGGCTCTTAAGCACAGAGTAATTACTACTAGAAGTGTCACATTACCTGACCCGGAGCCTGAAGTTGTCATATCATAAATTAAATCCTTTAAAGTAGTTCCTTCTGATATAAAGGGACGATCCAATGAAGGGTCTTCTTCGCTTGGCACACGATGATGAATTACAGTACGATTATGACAAAGATATAGAATCAACATCAGTGAAATGCAGACAAAGCAGACAGGTCCAGCAATGACAGCAGCCAGTTCCACAGGTCCTAGGTTGGAAGCTGGTTTTCCTGGAGTAGGGCCTGATAGTTAAAAGAAAATGGTAAAGCAAATAATTTCCCTTTACACTACTAAACTTATTGTATCCTACAGCAATATTCAAATTGTTTCAATGTATTTGTTTAAACTTTTGCACCATAACTTTTTCAAGAATCAAAGTAAGTACTACAAAGGACAAAAGCAATGTGCTTACTTACACTTTTTAAGTCTTCAAAATTATCCCTGACATCCCTATCCAGAAGATTACAACTCTTCTTCAAATATCATGAAATTCTCTTTGCAGGATCTAAGGTGTACTTTAGGCCTTCAAATTTACCTACAACTTCCACTCTTATAGAATTTTGTTTGAAATATGAAAAAAAAATCAATCAAACAAAAAAAAAAGCAAAAATCCCAACCCCCTTACCTGGTGTTGGAATTGGGAGTTCTACTTTATTGCAGAGAGGCGTGTTACAGCAATGAGACACAGTATGGACTCCATCTCTGGTGGAGGGGGAACAAACAAATGGCCTGTCTCGGGGAATCAGATCAATTTCTGCGATACACATACTATTGCGCATTATTTTGTCTGCAGTTCGTGTTACTGAGGCAAAACACACTCCATCTGTCACACACGTAAAGTTGTCTTTTGTACATAGCTGGCAGTAACACTCTAATTCTGTATTGAGAAAAAAACATTAATGTTAGTATTGGTACATGTTCCGAGTTGAGACACAATTTGAATGACTAAAGAAATACAAATTCAAAATGCTAGGAGGCCTTTTTGGTTACACAAACACAGAACTGCAACACTAAAAAAACAACACTACAAGGCTTTTTAGTGGGACAAAAAAATTGGAAGATGAGTAGAAGAAAGTCAAACTTAGATCTGAAGTCATCTCTCCTTACACAATAATGTATTAAAAGACAAAGGCTAAAATCCTAGCTGTTCTTCCAGGTAAAGCATCACCACTACAGTTCCTCCTACAAAAGATCTAGCCTTTTAAAACAACATTGTATCACCCACAGCATGCAAGTCTGCTACTTCCAAACCAAATACAAATAATGCCATTTTTTTTGACAATAACTACAGGTATAGCTTTAGTAAGTGACAAATAGGATGCTGTTGGTTACCCACGATTAATATGCTATGCCTTACTTGATGGTTTCCATTTTGTGCCAAAAGGGCAAATAACAGCTTAATCCTCATTAAAAAACAAACCCTGCATGACCCTTTCACAGAAGCAGAATGTGGCTTAGACTTGTTATTTATGAAGCCACAGGAAAACGCTGTCTTACATTACTCAAGGTGGTGATTTACTGAAGCTATCAATTGCAGTAGTAAAGGAGAAAGCATAGGGAGGGAAGCAGGAATGACAGGCTAATCACCCCTAAGATGATCGGGTTTCATTCTTTACATTGCAGAAATTCTTGGAGAAGGAAGACTACTACTTTTAATTTCTGTCTCCACTCCTTCCTGCATTTACAGCACCAAAGCCATGCATGGCACCAACAATGAAAGTATCAACACATACTGAGTCCGCTTGTTCAACTGTGAAGAGCAAAAGCTGACCTAGAACTTGTGTATGTGCACACAGAAACATTAAAATACAGAAACTTAGACAAATTTAAAATCTTAATTATTTATGCTCAAAAAAGAAAAAATGTCCTGAGCCATAAAAAGGTCTCTTTCAAAGCTACATACAAAACTCACACCAAAAGGATTAGAATTAACAGGTGGCAAGCAAAAGGTTCTCAAAATCTGAAATCTGGCATTTCACTTAAGTTCAAGCGTTTAACATAACCACATGGATTGCCTTGGATTATACACCCCTCGCTGTTGCTGGATATCATGGATTTAAATAAATGGCAGTCTGATCTCAAATACATATGTATGTTATCTCAAAGTTTGAATTCTGAGAAACATTCTCGTAAAACACCCCCTTCCCCCAAGATTTTGAATCAAACCAAGTCATTGCCAATCATCTACTGTTACTGAAAAGATTTGATCAAATTCTTAGGATCCATTATAGAAAGATAACCCTGTTTCTGAGAGATTCACCAGCACACAGACCAGTCAGAAAAAGGGAGGAAAAAACCCTACAAATGGGGTTACAAAATTATTTCTTTACTATGAAGGTTATTGAAAAAAATAATTAGAAGGTAGATGAAATGAGAACTGGCATTCAGGAAGGTAAATCTTAACACTGTATCTTTTGAAGATGCAATTTCCCACCCACATCTCTCCTGGCCTCATCAGGGAAGTAAGGAAAGTCTTATTATTCAGAGTTTAACTACAAGAACACTTAACATTTATTTTCCTGTTGCCATGCCTTTGGTAATTTACACCTGAACAAATTATTTCTTAATCTATTAAAACCATTTTAAAAATTCCTAAAATATTTACACACACTATTTCTTTCAATTTTTTAAATGAGCACACCTTTATCTCACTTGCCTCATTCATGACTTTTTTTTCTATTTAAACAGTAATTGTGGCTCATCAGAACTACACATGCATCTGAATGCCTACAGCAAGAGAGAGATATTCAGTGAGATATATTTACATTGAGCCACTGTGCAGAGGCCAAGTTACTTGAAGTGAAAAATTAGGTTTGGGTTGACCTTGCTACACTAATTCATCTTTGTGGTCATGCGAAGCTGTAGAGACACACTGTTCCAAGCATGACTAAATAAAGCACTTTGTGCCCCATCTTCCTCATTCACTTTGTTCCCACCTGTCTTTTGCTACAGAGTTCCCACTTAGTGGAATTTGATACAATTTACACTTTTGTTCTGGTTTGATGCCTCTATCTTCTTGTCTCCGGCCAAGGCACAGTTCACCATCACACACAACAGAATGATTTCCTCGGCACAAATAAATCACTACTTCCTTCTGAAGCTACTCTCCCCCTCCCATAAGAGGGGAAAACAATGCCTAATCAGCTGAATAGCAAAGCTTCTAGGAATACAGGTTTTTGCTGCTCTCTAGTGGAGACAGACTTAAAAAAAAAAACTCGTTAAAAGCGCTTCAGCCCCCTTCCTACTCTGGCCACTTAACAGTTCTTCATGCCTTCCAACTCGAGCAGGTTAACAGTAGAATTTCCACGTTTTACTAACAGGTAAACTAATTCAGCATCTTCAGCAACAATCCATACCAGGAGGTGAGAATATGGAATTGGAATATCCTTACCCATGTCTCACTCTCCAGTTATCTGTGTATAAAGAACATAAACTACAAGTATGTGAACACATGATAGGTGAGATTTAACATCAGTGTGATGAGGAGATGTCAATGACCAACTACAGTTAAATCACTTCACTCCCATAAGGAAATGTTTTCACTTATAACTGATATAAAAGAAAAAAAACCCCATACTGTCGTCCTCTTGGAGATAGAAATTTCTGCTTTTTGTCCAACTAGTCTTTGTTCTTCTTAAAGAAGTGTTACAGTAATTTTAAAAACTCAGACAGAAACCAGTCAGATCTCCAAGTTCACTTTAATGAATACATACATTTCTAGAATGGGTTGATAACAGAAACGGATGAGAAATTAACAACTCTGGTGTAAGCTGATCTTCCAGAGCCAGTAATCTTTCAGGTAAAACGCATTTCAGTGCATTTGGTAAACACCGTTTAAATCTACCGCCACAAAAAGCACTTTAAAAACTATTGAAGAAGAGAAAAAAAGTTTTCAATCAAGTCTGTCCATGGCAGAGAACTGTGTAGGTTTTTTTTTCAATTATTATAACAGTTTTTGGATGGAACCACTAGCATGAAGCTCCACTACCAACTAATGAAAGTTCATGTCTAAGTGATACAAGGCTGGGGAAAAGCAGCACAAACAGCTAAACAAATGCACTGAAAGTCATACAGACAACCAGGGACATAGCCAAGAGCAGAAATTGGGTCAACATAGCAATCTAGTTCCTTGTGTACTGCATTTTGTCACTGTACCATTACCATTCTACATAGTCATTCCTGCTTTTTGAGACTGACTACCCTAACAGAAACAGTGAGACAACGCTGTTGTGAAAGTGGAGGTGTGTGCATTATGACATTATCATGTCATACAAGTTATTAACAGCATATTTCTCATATCTCATATCACAGGATTACCTCTTGTGTTGAATACCATTACTTGTGTAATTGCTCAGATTCTGAGTTTGACAATTTTCCTTCCCTTTATCAAGTCTCTCTTGCATGAGTGTTGCAGTCTGGAAAGCCCCCAGTGAGGGTAAAGCAAGCCGGCAGCATAAATGAGACCCTGAAACTATGCAGTTTGACAAGACTTAAAATTAGCTGTTTCCCAGGAGCTCAGATATTAATACTGTATACAAAATATGAACAGAGAATTAAGTACACTCTAGCCACTTAACTTTTACAAGTCTGTATCAAAACCAGACTTACCTACTGAAACAGTCTTTTTTGTATCTGCTGTCTTTCTGAAGAAAGAAAATTGCAGAAAGATTGTTTCTTAAGTTACATGAAACCCTATGAATCACTATGTAACATTTGTTAACATCCTGCATCACTACTTCAACCAGACAGTTTAACGCAGAACACCACATTCGGCCAAAGAATTTTTAGTTGGAAATTGTAAGTTGAGACATTGTCTTCCAAAGGATGCTAACAAGGAGCAGTACAGAAGTTAAAACTTGTGACATGCTCTAAAAAACCTCAAACTCACATCTTATTACAAACAATTAAGAATTTTGTATTATTAATAGTTTATTTAATGATATATCCTTGCTTTACAAATGTAAAAAAGACAAATAGTCTCAGCCTCCCAAAAAGCAACATTTTGCTGAAAAAGATACTTCTCTTGTGATAACGCTTCCTCCATGGAAAATACAATTTTTGAAATTTCACCACAAAGTAGAACTTCATCAGAAGAAGAATCACAACTCTTGGTTCCACAAGATGTAGAGGTTCAAGGGATAAAGGAGCAAGGCTGTGATGTGTAAGAGACAATAACAGATTTTGGGGAGATAAGCAAGAGGGCTGTAATGCTCACTAGTAGTTTTTTCCTTGTCCCATAAAATTTGTCAAAGGAAAAAAAGCATAATACATAACAGTGCAAATGTCAGCTTCTGAGTCTGTAATTCAGACAATCCTCAAACAATACACCTAACTCATCTCTAAACTCTTTTAGCTCAAGACATAAAAAGGTTTAGGTCTTAAAATATCTGGGACATAGGTACAGTTTTTAAAACCACAATAGTTCATGACCTTCACTAACACATTCTTCTCACACAGGCACTAATTAAGTTTCACTGTTGTAAAGTAACAGCACTGGGTATCAAGTTTTCAGGAAAACTTTCACGTACATTTCACCCATCTTTGTTAAGCAAAAGTTCCAGTGCAAACAGCAGGTCTTGTCAACCAAAGTAATGCACTCAAGAAAACAGGCAAACTACTTTATTAAGGCCCTACCCTCAACTTGCAAGTAATGATAACACCTTGTGTAAAATCCCCCCTTCAAAAAAGTGATATTATATTCTCTGCAGTGTAGGTACCAAATGGCACTCTCAGTTTTCTTGCCCTCTGTCCAAAACACTACCCAGAGATATGTTCATGCCTCTTGGAGCATGTTACAGCAACAATTTGTTTCTGCTATCTTTGCTAGAAGCGTATGCTTTAAAAAAAGCCAAACTAACAGAAGAAAGCTAAAATTAAAAGCCTAGATAATAATTTTACTAGCATTATGAAAACAGAAAGCTCTTTACTTGTACTTTTAAATTCATTCCACCATATTAATCAGATTACTATCTTTATTTGCAGTAAGAAGCAATTGTCTGAATACAAGAGTTTCCAAGCGGTGACTCCCCAGAACTTCGGAACACTAAAGACTATGGCCTACACAGTGAAAAACAGAAAGCTAATTTTCAGACTCTGTCTTAAAAATTAGGGCTGTTCTACTGTTTAGCTAGCTGCTGGGATTCATTACATGCCTGACCTCCATATAAACCATATCACAAGACGACTCATCCACACAGTAACATCAGCACATTGCTGAGCAACCCCAGCAAAGGCAATCAGAAAATGCCCAACTTCTGTCAACCCCCAATAAGAACCCTAAGTACCGTAGCCAAATCATACCTCGAACTACTTCATCAACTTAGATCACAATGGTCAGGCAAATTAACTGCCTTACCCACACCAGGGCCTCTGGATGAGGTATGGATCAGGACCCCTGGATTCCTCCTGATGCCATTGAAGAGAGAGGATTTATCTTTTTTTTTTTTTAAACAAAAGGTAGCACACCACCACTTTCACCCATAAGGTTTTATATGGAAGTCTCTTGCCTTGTTTTCACACAAAGCTTTTAGACCTTAATTTCATGCCTCAGATAAAGGGGAAACTGCTGACTGATGAGAGACATTAAAAGGGAAAAAGTTCAAAGCTCAAACGGAGCTAAAATTTCCTTCAACATCTAAACTGAACACATTACGTAAGAAAGCTTTAAATTATTAAAGCCTACCGCACCTTTTCAAGAACACAAGAACAATCCATGGGTAACTTAAGCTTATTTCACTGTTTCCACATCAGAGATCTTCTATCATCTTCAATAAGAGTACGGGTGATTAACACCCCATTTTAGTGTAGCAAGTTATGCTTTAAGTAACTTTTTTTTCAGCATGAGTAGCATTTTAGATTGAACTATGAACAGCATGGTATAGACCCAGACTGAGGGATGTCTCAAAGCTGTAACTGAAGAAGTTGTGGTGCTTCTCCACTTCCTCTTTAAAACCCAAAGCAATATGCAATCCAACTACAGAAGAATTTAAGAAGTGAACTGATTACAAAATGCAGATTTCATTATCTAACTTAGTACAGATGAAACTGAAGCCCACATCAATTCGGGTAGGGTAACACCTATATACCCCATTAGGCCATATGTCCCAAACTGCTAACTGCAGAACAACATGCACATTAAAAAAAATGAAAAGGAAAAAAGAAAACTACCCAAATCTTGTATTTATGAATACTGTTAAGCACTCCTGTTTCATGCATTAGCTCTGCAACAGCACAGCTCTGACATCAAATCTCTCTGGCAACAAAGCACAGGTATAGAAGGCTGGAGGGAAAAAAACCCCTTTTACTGTACAGTATTCACCCAAAGATTTCATTTCCACACAGCTCGGTCCTCACCGAGCACCCAGGCGAGGGGGTGTTGGACCGAAAGTTCACTTGCCCCCCCACCACCGCGACAGCAGCATACGGTGCCGGGGCGTGCAGAGGAGCCCCTTGTCACCTCCGCGACTTTGGACATTCAACACGTCTCTGCACCGGCCGCTCCTCCCAGCGGCACCGCTGCGAGCGCCCTGTGGCGGCCCGGGGGCTCTCAGGGGCACCGCAGGGAGGGGGCGGACGGATAGACGGGGGTGCTCCGCCAGCGGTAACAAAGTTGCCTTCGCGGGCCAAGGCCACACGCACCCGCCCGGGCAGACATCGGGACACAAAGTTACCCCGGGCAGACATCGCCCGAAGCGCTACTCGGCGGGGGCGAGGAAGTAGCGGCGGGGGCCGAGAGGAGCCCTCCCCGCCGCCCCTCCCGCGGAGCTGCCG
>VWZW01005875.1:2550992-2575743 GCA_013397115.1 Edolisoma coerulescens
GCCGTCTGATTGGTCGCCGCGCCCCGGCCCCGCCCCCCGGCGGCCGCGGGCAGCCCCGACAACAACAGGCGGCGGGAGCGGGGCGCGACCCGCGCGACCGCGGGGCGAGGCGGAGGCGCCCCCTCCCGGCGGGGAGGGGCCGGGGCCAGAGCCGGGGCCAGAGCCGGGGCCAGAGCCAGAGCCANCAGCGGCGGGGAGGGACCCGCTGGCAGCACTGCGTGCGGAGCCGCGGAGTCACCGGCGCCGCTGGAGGGGAGGTGCGGGAGCATGTGGGCAGCCCTCGAGTTGCCTCGGGAGCGGCGGAGAAGAGCGGTAGCCGAGGAATCGGTGCCTCTCATGAGGCGCTGCGAGTGGGCGGGGGGAGCGTGCGGAGCCCCGGGCCAGTCCCTGCGGGGCCGCCGGCCGGGCGGGGGCTGCAGCACACGGGCAGCGGTAGCTCCTGCCCCGCGCCCTGCGCGCCCGAGCACGTGCCAGCTCCCGGACGCACGGGACAGCCCGGCGCTCCCGCGGCCAGTCCTGCAGCCGCTCCGCCATCCGGGAGCGGAGGGTTTGCTCTCGCGCAGCAGCGGGAGCCACAGCGCTGAGCCCACAGGCTCTGTCCCCGTGCGAGAGAAGAGCGCCAGGCCCCGGGTGTAGCTCCCAGTTTATTGCACAGTCTGCACGTAACTTCAGGAGTTAACCGGGAATCGGGAAGCAAACTCGCGCAGTCCAAATACCCCTCTGAAGTAACCTTTGAATCTTAAAACCTGGGGCAACTAGGATCCCCCTCGTGACTGAGGTTGTTACTTCTATCCACAGTTTTATTAGCTTCGCATGGGTGGCAGAGATGGAGAAGCTCTCCTCTTCCCCCTTGGGATCAAGTAACCACTCTCCCAGCAGTTACCTGCTTGCTCTGGAAATCCACCCCACCCCCCAGCTCCATTACCTGACTGTCGTGTCCAGATCCTGAATCAGTTCAGAGTCCCTCAGCATATGCTTTTATACTCCTTTTGTTGCTTGTTTTGCTTGCAGTGTGACCTTCCCATGACAGGCCAAGTCACGCAGATCACAGGTGTTTTTCCTCGTTACTTGCAGTCGCTCTTGCAAGCCCCGTGTACTGTCTCTGCCAGATGGTGCCTTCCCAGTTCACACTGTTCAGGACAGCACCCTCCACACTCCCCAGCACCACATTCACTGCCATGGCACACGGATCTCCTGCCTCCCTTTTACTTGCAGTTGTTCAACCAACACTGCTTTTATAAAGCCTTGTTTCTCCTACAGTACACTTCACCTGGATAAGAATCTTGATGATATAACAGTTCAAAGTGAGGTAAATATTTATTAATTAATTCTCTTTCCCTTTCTCTCTGAACAACAATCAGTCTCATACATAAACAGATCCTAGTTATATTTTCTCTTGCAAAATAACAATGACATGCATTTTGTGACAGATATTGGACCAAATGTCTGGATTTGATATAGATTCATGCTGTAATGAACTACTGAAGCTGACAACACCAGGCAAACATGTTCTTATTTATCCTTACATAGAAATACTTAGATGGCTAATCCTCAAATAAATATATAATCAGAAAGAAATACTGAAGCACTGTTGAAATTGCTCAAATCCCGAGACATCTTTTAAATTCATATAGAGCATTGAAACTATAAGCTGAGAAAGTTATATGCTCAGAGGGGGAAAAAAAAATCCACTATTCATTTCCCCATTGCAGATCTCCTGGGTGTAAGGATGGATCACAGACTACATCTGTGAAGAAAGGCAGGGAGCAGTAAGCCGAGCATGGTGAAGGATTTTTTTCAGGGCTCCTAGTTCAGTCCTATGAGGAATATTTTTAATTAGCATCCTAAGTGACATTTGGCTGACAGACACAGAAAAATTAAAATAAATCAATAACTTGCAGGTAGCAACTCACCAACTGAGATGGATTCAGGTCACTTCCAAGTAGTGCCACTACAAAGGAAACAGTTTTTTGCCAGGCCTCACTCTTCTTTCCCATCATGCATGAAGTAAAGACCACTACAGAAGAAATACCTAAAATTGTATCATGCCTTGTCCTGATCCCTGAGTACCTCTCTCTGATCTTGTGTACATTAGATTTAAAAGCCAAAGTAAACATGGGCCAGAAGCAAACCTACCAAAATGGGTTCTGCATGTCCAGAATCTCCCCTTTTCTTGCTATGCTTCCATGTCTCCAGATTCTTAGGACGACAGTTTCTGGTCTTGATTAAGGTGGGGTCTAAGAACTTCTGATTATGATACAGACCCTTGATATTCAACGGGCTCTGGTAGACATTTGGGTCTTGTTCTTGTTGGCACCTTCCCCCATTAGCTCCCCCTTGTCACTGTAAGATTCATCCTGGTGTTTTTCCATCATCTTTCTCCCACTGTTACTTCTGCTGTGAATTCCCCTTTTCCAACATTTAGGTCTTCCTGTTCCTTCTTATGAGCTTCATAACTGCTTCTGGTGCAGCAGGGGGTTTGCTCATCTGGGCAGTACCTGGCGTCTTTTGGAGGGCTATAGGAGAGGAACTTAGATTCACTGGTTGAGATGCAAAGTAGTTCATGTTACACGTCCTGTTTGGTAACAGTAAAATCTGCCTTTGTTTTTGCTATACAAAATAGAGCAGTTAAATAAAAATTACAAAATAAAAATGATGGCCTGAAAAGATTTAAATCGTTGGTTCCTCCCTATTTCTACAAAGAAATTGAATGCCAATCCAAAGAAAATGAGGAGATCTTGATGCCTGTATCTAGTTATTTTCATCCTTAAACATGCTAGTTAGTCAAGTGAGGTTAAGTCAGACAATGACACAGTCAGTAAAACAGTTAGCAAGATATGCCTTTCTGTAAAGTGACATTTTGTTTAAGAAGAAAATAACTATTCTGTGATCACAGATTGTTCAAAATTACAATAATTGCTTGGCCTTTTCCTGCCAAAATAGCAAGAAAACAATTTCACTGTACAAATTTGCCAAGTTCAATAGAAAGCAATGCATGACCGTTGTATTCTTATGACATTTTAACTGGATTAATTAAATAAAGTTTTTCAGTATTTCCTGTGAAGGAATCCTTAAAAGCACTTCTTACCTACTTCAATCCTCAGTGCTTACTGAGGATGGAAATAAAGTCATCAGTGGACACAAATTTAGAAGAACAGGCAACCCCCCCCATTTTGCCTAGCCTCATTTTTTTAATAAATCAATGAATTTATGACATAATTATATTCCAATTACAGAAATATGCAACAAAAATCATAATTTTTTTTAACACAAGGTAGAACACAAAGCAAGATGACACAGAAAATCCAGCCTATCTGGATTTATGAGGTTTATTTAAATCATCAAATTGGTTGGAAATAACTGAAAAATCCTTGCTTTTTAGATTGAGTAAATTGGTTTATTATACTGGGAATAGATGCAATTTAAACACTGATTAATTTCCTTCTTCAGTTCTAGAATGTGACAGTCATACACATGTGCAGTACCCACAGGGAGAGAGAATGAAACAATTAATCTTTACTTAGTGCTAGTTTTATTTCTTGTGAGAATTATTGTCAGTGTATGAACACTACTTAAACTTTTTTTTTTCTGGCAGATGTAAAACAAAAGAATTGCAACTGCATGAAAGGTTCAAATGGAACTCTGTACTTCAAAACCTCCACAGAGTAAGAAACTACTTAGGGCATTGAAATAAAAGACATTTTGGAAAGGGACAAATGGTGAGATAGACAATTATACAAACCAACTTGTTCTATGGGTTAGTCTTTGAGGAAGATCAAGGATATGAATGTTCTTGCATTATAAGCTGATTTAGTTCCAAAAATGGGCACCAATAAATATATATTTTTTAGGTTTTAAACTAAAAATATATGGAAATGTGATAGGAAATAGTATTAATTTTGATAACTAAAAGTTGTATTAGTCTTTCAGTGTAAGAGGTACTGTGTCAGGGTAATAAAGAATCTTTCTCTCACCAGCAGTGTATGCACAATTAATGCTAAAGCAATAAAAAACAAAGGTTTTTTATTGCAAAACTTTAATTTTTACAGTTTTCTGTCCACAGTAATTAACTAAATATTATGTTTGTTTGTGAGAACTATTCAGAGCATCTTGACATTTACAATTTACTTTCACCAAGGAACTCACAAGAGGAAAAGTACTGAATATGTAATATTTACCAAAATAGAATAAATTATTGAAAAAACCACAACATTGCCCTCCCCACCCAGTCCTTGACTTTTCCAAGCAGTTTTACTCAAACTGGGACAGAAAATATCAAAGTGCTTATTAGTGTGCAGTTTCTGTAAGTACACAAACCACAAAGTTTCACAAAGAACTGTAACCTATCAGAGACAAGCAAAAGGAATCACTTCTTTTGAAGTCACTGCTTTATGAAACACTCAGAATTACTCATTTTATAACCCTTATAAACATTGCCTGATTTGACTCATCAATGTTTCCAAAACTAAATACCGCGAGATCTTAGTTATTGAACACCCAGTTAATCATCTCCTTTAACAGAAGACCAGCTAAAGCTTTAAGACACATGAAGCCCTTTTTGCTTTTAATTCACTGTGGAACACTCCATATCCCAGAGTTACGAACTGGGCAGCCCAGCAATGCACCACATCAGCACGTAGCTGCTTGATCCCTGCAGCTAACACCCACCTTATCACACAGATAATGGGTTTGTGAACACGTTATAGTGTCCTAAGCTCTTTAAGCAGATCTCAGTGATGACAATCAAACCCCTTAAACCTGGTGTTCCATTCCAGCTTGTAGAGTCCATCAGCTGCTGAGCTTGTTTACTACGCGTGTGCTAATCCAACTTCACTTCAAATCAGGTGTGACCTGTTCAAGGAGAGCAGTGTTGACTGCAAGTCTCCTTACAGAGAGGTCTGATTTATGCTGAAAGTAGGGAAGAAGCGTATAGTCCAACACATGCTGGTAAACACAGCAGTGACTAGGAAAACTGGGTAGCTTAGGGAGTGGTTGCCAGAATGAAAAAGGCTGACATCAACCATGTCTGGAAATTACTTTAGACTGGTCCTCATTATCTGTTTGAAGGCCTTACATTGCTGAAGTAACTCTGTAACTTTGGTAACTCCGAAAAGGCAGGGGCATCTCACCTATAGCTACAGCAAAGGATACATGTGTGAAAGTAGCTTGCCTCGAATTAAGAAAGCATATTTTTTTTCCTGCGGAGGTACAGATTTTACCTGCTTGGACACTACTCATTCCAATTTGATAGTCCAAGCAATAATTTATTTTGTTCTGCTTATCAAGGACAGTAATTTTCCTCCAGAGACCGGACTCAGTTTTGCCTAGAGTGGGGAAGGAGCAGCATGTGTAACCTACCAAAAGTTAATGTCTTTCTAGCAATGCACAGATCATGAGGTTTTCCTATTGTAATTCTCTGTGTACCCACCAACAGGCAGGCATCCTGTGGGCTTGACAAGCTTGACTTCTTCCATGGGATAAAGGCTCATAGCAGACAAGAAATTTGCTGGAGTAGGAAGTGGGAATTGTGGTGACAAGCTGCTAAGACCTCAAAATTAGATTTGGGGATCTAGATCACAACTTGGATTAAATATCAGTTATCCTTATTAAAAAAAAAAGGTTTTAAGTAAAACTTTCACTTTGTTGTTAAAACAACATTTTGTTCAATAGAGTATAAACTCAATAAAAATAAAAGAGACAAGAAAAAACATTTAATTAATAAATTTAAATTAATAAAATAATATTTAATTCCTGACACTGATTTATTGACCCTGCAAATTGCAAATGAGAGAAGAGAGAGGTTCTTCTATCACACGCTATAGGAACTGCTTGCTTTGCTGCAGCTTTTCTAGCCTTGATATGTATTCCCCATCCACTCTCATTCTTCAGTGCATGTGACTGTATGTTGCCTGAGGTGACAGCATTAAACTTTCTATCACAGTTGAGGTTCTACCAGGTTGTTTCAAAATCCTGTTTCTGTAGTCTCTCTAAGCAGTATTGTCTGTAAGTTTTTACTTGTTCATTTGCAAACAAAAGCTAGAGTTCACTCTAAAGGTGCTGTACCTTGAGCAGTCCCAAGAAAATTGTATGGAGATTTTCTGTAATGTATTCGAAAAAGGTGTTTTTTCCTTTAGATCAGGTAATGGAATTTGTACCTACTCAGGAATAAAAACTGAAAAAGAGAAAAATAGGCTAAAGATCTATTTGAATAAAATGACAAATTATGCAGTGACAAGAAAGATAGTGGAAATAATTTGTAGAACTTTGTTCTTTACCAGTTCTTGGGCTATTAAGTTTCTAACGTTTCTCCAAGAATATGTAGTTTTGAGATTGCGTAAGTCCTTGGTTATGTCTACATTTCCAAATGACATTATTAGGAGGGAAGACTTTTGCCACTGGACCTATATAAAATAATAATTCATGCTGTTTTCAGGTCTGAATTAGCATGGAAATTCTGAACAACACTTTGGTTGCGAATAACAATCACTTACTTCATTCTGTTTCTCAGAATTCTGTTTCTCTATTGCAGTGGTCATTTTCCATCAGCCATATCCCTTGAGTATTATTCCAAAGGCTGACTATTACCCAAGAAGTCTTAGTAGTCTGGATACTAGATTGCTGAAGAAACTATTTCTCTTAAGAATTTAAGCATGTTAAATTAAGATTCTAAATAAACTAATAGCCTAGAACTTCTGCAATAGTAGTGGCGAAAATACTTTCGTCACACCTGCACAACACAACTGCTGGTTGTCAGTGGTATTTAAAGGCAACCATTGCCAAAAACCAGGAGAAATGCATTTCTAATTTAAAGACAGGATAATACTAGGGGAAAAAAAAGAGCACTTTATAAATGAAGATCAGGAACATGTCTGTCATGGCACTGGATTATTCTGCCAACAAAATATTGGAAATGATGGTAGCAAGAATATATGTTTATTTGATCTAATGAAGAGTAAAAGATGGGAAAGGAAAAGCCCTCTTTGGCAAGGAGATAGTTTCAGTTCAACAAACTGGTCATGGGACTAATTTGCCAAAATTAAGGATTGTATTATAAGACAGAAAATGAAGAGCCCAAATAATGTTCAAAATGAGGCAGGGTAAAAGACTAGAGTATCTCTATGTATCATTCTGATGCAGTTTAATTATATAGGGGAGGTTGCTCTTTTGTAGCTGTACTTGAAGCTGTGAGAAGTACAGATTTTCTTGAGAAGCTGAATGCTTTGTCTTTTTGCAGGATACATATTTTCTCAGAACTTTGCTGAAGGCCAAAGGACTGTGTAAAATTACATTTTGAAGACTGGCTGGGGCTCTTTTTAAAATACAGTTTTAATTTCCATTTGAATCAACTCTCAGAAATGGCTTGGCCTACAAGTACAGCAGAATTAGTTTGTTCTTATAGCCTGGCTAAGAAGAGATGCTTCCTAGCATTTGTAGGATAACTGTTCTCTGAGCCTGAGAGGCTATGGGATTCTGCCCTCCCTTCTGCTGATGCTTGCCCATATCTTATCCACAGCAACCAACTCAAACAGCAAAATCAGAAAGGAACAATTATCTTTTAGTCTGCAGGGTGTTTTTGATATATTGTTCTCTCTGTGGGGTTTCATCGTTTTGAGGGTGGGCATAAGGAAGAACACAGGATGTGGAACACAAAGATGTTTGTATCTGGTTGAACTGACTTAGGTCTATTTTAGCCTGGTGCTGCATGTTGATCTACCTCCCGCTATCTGTAACCTGCTCTAGAATGGACTCATTTATGTGGAGCTTTTCTTCCATGAGTGAATCAGGGACAGAACTGCATTCCTTTGGGCACTGTTCTGTTGCCACAAAGATGAGATCATCCTTTCTCTTGGGCCACACCATGCCTTAGTCATGCCTTGATGAGTAATCCTAGTTCTCTGGATATTGCTTTCCTGTGAGCAAAATGAGGAAGAAACCCTGTGAAAAGGAAACTGCAATCAACCACTTGAGGCTGAAATGCAGTGCATGTTTGAACATTGCTACAAAAACTGTAAAGGAATAATTGGGTCTCATCTGGTTCCTATCCTGTTCAGTACTGTTCTAATTTCATCCTGTAGTTAACCTCTCTGTATGCTTCCAAATTGGCTTGAATGGGACGGTCACAGCTGCCACTGGACTTTACTGATAATAATGAAAGACACTGACAAGTTTTCCCAGAAGTAGTGGAATACTTGGCTTGTTACCCCATTTGTCCTCTGTATTTTACTTTGGGCTAAAACAGGCTTAGACTTCTCTTGCTTATGACCTAGGACTAACTTTCAAGCAGGCTCTAATTTTGTATGACAAAAAGTTGCTGCTCTACTTCTTATCTTGACCTGCCTTTGGTTAAAATAGGTTTCAGTAGTTTAGAAGTAACTTAATTTAGAGGTAGGCAGCTAAAGTCTTGTCATTGTAGCTTTTTTACAGTTGAGTGCTTAAGCTCTCTGCACAATGTGCAGAGAGATAGTCACTGAAAAATTAACAGAAAGTTTTGAAGCAGGGTTGCCTGAACTTCTTCACTCTCTCCACATAGTTAATAGATTCTATCTAGAATCAGGGTATTTCTGCAAAAGTATTCCTGGGAGCTGTTACATTTTAACACAATATTCTAGTGGAAAATAGAGGTTTAATGCCCAAGTGATTTGTGATCACAGACCTTATTTTCAAGACTAAGGATAATTGGAGTGCTACTCTGAGTCTTTCCTACTGGAGCTATTTCAATAGTTCTGGATTCATATTCATGAGCTACAGAAAGACTCTTGCTTTTTAATAGCCTAAAGTGTCAATGGCAACATGGTTGCCCATGGATGTCCACCTGTGGCCAAGGAGAAACTAGAGGACCATGCATCTTGGACATGGATATATAAATCCTTTTCATCACTGGGTTTGACATCTATCAGATTTAATTGGGCTGCTGTTCACAACCATCTCCTCCTAGTTCACTCTCTCTTTTGTAGCTGTGACTGTAGCCAATCTTGTTTACTGCCTTCAGAGTTGCTTTAATAGAACCTACACAGAGCCGATAACTCTGTATTTCCTCTAGCTTCTCATTCATAGAGTTCACCACATCTTCAGAGCTTTGTTATTCCTCCTCCCCAGTCCTTTTGACTTGTCTTACCCTGCTGCCTTCCCACCTTATGTCTTACTGAGTGTACCACTACAACAGGATACAGCTGTGACTATTTTGATCCCTCCTCTAGATTATTCATCAATTTTCCTGAGCTTTTCTCTTGGTGATGAGCAATTGGGTTTTTGTAAGAAAGATACTGTGATTCAGTAACTTTGACAGAATGAGCAGCTTATTATCCATTGCTATATAGCATTTGATTGAGAACAGGGCTTTGCTCTTGTGTGCCCAAGGCTTGCAGTGCCCTCTGTTATATCACCAAAACCTAGGCTGGGAGAGCTGACTCTCTTTTTAAAAAAAAGTGTGAACATTACGAGGTGGTTGAATTAGATGCTGCTAACTTATCTTGCTTCTCTCCCCCAACCTTTTGCTTGTCAGAACAGAGATCTTGCATAAGGAGATAAATTTTGAGAGGCCCAGGCCACAAATTTATTCTGACTTTGGTGGCAATTACCTCTATCCATCAGCTGGACACTTTCCTGACCTAACAGAAAAGAATCAAGGCACATAATACCAACTTCTTGCCTTCTTAAAATGGAGGCAAAGACATCTGAGCACACTGCTGCACCTTCAGTTCATTTGCCTGCAATTTGAGAAGACTGAGCTTTGAAGTTAGCTTATCTGTACTTCGAGAAGGGAATTGGATTAGATGACCTTCTGAGACCATTTCCAATCTAAATTATTCTACTATTCTAAGACATCAAGCTACAGGAAAGTGAGGAGAGAGATAGATTTAACTATGAATCTTGATGAACTCTGGTTATTAATAAGTATTTTTTTTTACTTTTGAATAACAGTCTGTATGCCCATTTCTAATTCAGGTGGATTAATGCATGGAATCAGTTTTGGCTGGATTTTAAGCCTTTCACAAACAGCAGTTCTATGTCTGCTCTTTTGAATTTCTGTAAGCTTTATTTGGATGAAAATGAAGATCGAGGTGGGAATTCTGCAGCCTCAAGGATGAAAACACTTTTAAATAACCTCCCAAAGCTTAAGCTATGTCAGTGGTATATGTTTTAATTACTCAGATCAGCTCTGCCATAGCAAATTTTAGCATGCTCTTCCAAACTCTTGATTAGCTTCTGTACATTGGTTTTGGCTCTGGATATCTCAGCGAAGGAGGCAAACAGTCTCAGGATATGTTTAAAAGACCTTGGCTTGTGAGCGTATGGGGTCAAAATTGATGTGTCTTCCTAATATGGGCTACCTCCAAATCCTGGATGTTTGAGATCAAGAACAGAAAACGTCCAAGATAAATTTGTGGTTTAAGAACAGCTTTGCTACAATGATAGAGAAAATTTGCCAAGTTGTAGTGTGGGAAAAAGCTGCTGAGAGCAAGTCAGGTCCTTACTCTGTACGCAGAACCAACGGCAATGAAATACAGTAGTGAATACTTCTGAAATATCCTGTTCCCAGATGCACCCTAGGGACTTCCCAAGCCCCAGGGACTTGTGAAGGTTCAGAGCCCATTGGGTTATACCTTCTTTGGAGGACTTCAAAATAATGGGATCAGCAAGCTGGAAATTGCTTTGATGAAACTGATGAACAATTCCTAATTCACTCAGCTGAAAAAAGGAAATGTAGTATGAATTTGGGGTTGGTTTTGGTCAACATTACAATGAGAATTTAGTAAACACAGGAGTTCAAACATACCACTCACCCCACCCTAATATGGTGTGGGATCAAGGGATACAGTCTCACATTCCAAAGTATCAGGCAGGCTTCTGGTAGGCTGGCTGAAAGGGTGGAGGAATGATCCTAGGAACTCATGTTTGATGTTTCAGGCAAATCTAAGCACACCTCTAGAATTTGAAAAGTCACTGAGAGGATGCTGCTGAATCTAGAATCAGAAGCTGCTCAGTACTCCTAACAGGCAGGCTGCACACACAAACATGATGCCTGATCCACCAGCTCGGGTAAAGCGCACAGACATTTGTCTTGTGTTGCCCTGTTTGCTAATGAAGGCATCGTGGTAGTAATCAATTGTATACGGTGACTGTACCAGCATCGTTTAATTCTCAGATATTTGAAACCTCCCAGCTCTGTGAACGGTTAATCCATGCCCTAGCCAATGTGCTCATCAGTGTTGAAAGAGGTAAGGATAATGGAATGGCACAATATATCTATATACAGCTTGAGAACAAATGTGTAGGACAATGATGGCCTTAGGGGGTGCGCTGAATGAATGCAGTCTGGCCATAGGGTTTACGTGAATGGAGAATGTTTGCAGGAGGAATGTATGTTATTAAATTTGGCAAAAAGACATAAAGAACCATTGATGTGTGTTCTGCGGGTATCAGACGTGCATACCCTGCAGTCCCTCTGCAGGCTTTCAGTGGGATGAGGATTCCAGTTTCCCCTGAGACGAGGCACAATACTTAAACACCTGCGAGTACAATTAAACCTTTCTGTTCCAAAATAGGGTGGCTCTTTCAAACTATCCACAACAGTAGTTCTTGGCACATGCTGTCCCCACAAATTATCACCCAAAGAAGGGGCTGGAAGGGTTACAAATGGCACTGACCAGAATTGTGTCAGGGAACAGTTAAGCTGTCAGTCAGACGTGATATTTCTGCTAATAGCTCTGCCTTGACTGTGATAATTTTCTAGTACAGTGGTAGCCTTGGGGATGAGACTAGCCTCAATTGAAATCTTGAAGCCTGCAAAGTGAAAATACTTAACTGTAGAACAAAGATCAATACTGGCAAATCATTTTTTGGAGGTTAAAACCAACCTATCCTCTAAGTCAGTGGAGAGATAATGTTTTTCCAATAGCAAACCATCACTATGGCTAGGACCTGAATGAATATGTCTGGAACCAAAGAAGGCCAAACAAAACACCTGTGAGGTGGTATTGGTACTGGTCTGTGGAAAACACTGTAATTATACCGTTATTCGTGTGAACATAGTCGAAGTACACAATACAAAACACACCTTTTCTGCAGAGGCAATGTCATCATCATCCTGGCTTGAATTTGAATGTGATCTCAGGTACTTCTTATAAGGTCCAACAGGGCTGTCACCCCCTTTTCTGCTGAAGCATTACTAGTATCCCTGAGACCAGCTGAGGGAAGGTTATAAGTTACCTCTGATCAACACCAGCATGTAATGCTGAATTGATTTCACATATATGTTGTGGCTTAACCCTGACTGGCAACTCAGCCCCACACAGCTGCTTGCTTACTTCCCTCAGGGTGGCATGGGGGAGAGAACTGGAAGAGTAAAGATGAGAAACTTATGGGTTGGGTTTGATAAGTAAAACAAAAGCCACACACACAAGCAAAGCAAAACAAGGAATTAATTCACTGCTTCTCCCATTGTCAGGCATTGTTAAGTCATAACCAGGAGAGCAGGGCTGGAAAGGAATGGTGGAATGGTGACTTGGGATGACAAATGCCATCACTGCAATTATTCCCCCTTCCGGCTTCTTCCCCCCATTTTATATGCTGAGCATGATGCCATATGATATGGGATATCCCCGGGGTGAGCTGTCCCAGATGTGTCCACTCACAACTTCTTGTGCACCCCCAGCTGCCTCACTGGTGAGAGGCAGAAAAGGCCTTGGCTCTGTGTAAGCCCTGATCAGCAAGAACGAAAACATCCCTGTGTTAACAACACGATTGGCACACAGCCAAAACACAGCCTCGTACTAGCTATTGTGAAGAAAATCAAGTCTACCCCAGGCAAACTGGCACAATGTAGAAATTCCCACAGCCTGTGCTGTCTCTAATTCCATTACTGTCTTTTGCCCACGCAGGATGAAGAGATGTTCTGACTTTGTGTTCTCTCTCCCCAGGCAAATTTGGGGTGCTGAGTGCTGAGTCACCCACTCTGAGTTCACCTCCAGGTTAGGCTGTGTGTACATATAGCCATTAATTAGGAATATTAGGAGTAGAACAGGGTGGTGGTATGGTGTGGTGGTTTTTTTTTTAATATGGATATAGTGGAAGGGAATCTGGTAAGTAAAATTGTAGATCAACTGATAACAGTGGAAATTACACCAAGGTGCAGAATAGGCCCTTTAAGATGCAGCAAATAGCAGCCCGCTGACTGGTTAAAAAAGGGAGGCTAGGTTCAGGCTAAGGTATCAAACTACTTAAGTAGATGTTCATCTAGAAATATTTCTATCTCTGGGCAGCTACTGTTGAAGCATTAAGGAGAAACAGCAGGGAGGACCTGTTGGCGTGCAGGCTCGAACTGTGTATCAGACAGCAAATAACAGCCAAACCCCAATCAGATGCTTTTTAGAATGCATGCATGGCATTAATTACAGTACTTGAACACCAAAATAATATTGCAATGCAAGCATCTAATTTTTAAAAAATCTTGAAGACAGGTTCTCTTCTCCAGGACAGTACTGGAGTGAAAACAAGAATTTCAAGTGTTAATGCAGAAGTACTACCTAAATCTCAATGCTGAAGAGGAGGAAGTATGGAATCTTCCAGGCAGGACATACTGCAACTCATTCTTTCTTGTTTCACTGCACAGCTCAGAAGCAAGGCTGGCAGTCTTTGACTACACCAAAATGAGTTTTGTTAATTGTCAGTCCTTTGAGATATATATGCTGCACTGCAGAAACTCACAGGCTTGGCTTGATTGCAGCAGCAATGGGAGGAGAAACTGCTCCTCTCACTGCAGTTCTGGGCAGAGCAGCACACTACTGATAGATGGTAACATGACATGGTTTGTGATTGCCCAAGGAAAAGATCCCTGAACTGAGAAGAGCGAAAGACCTGCTGATTATCTACTGCTAAAAAAACCAGTGGGCCAGAAGAGGATTTTGGGGTATTCACAATTCAGCACAATTTGGACTGCTACATTGATTTCTTGTGCAGTTACTGTTTTCAACCTTGGTCTAGTGCTCCCTTGGTGATTACTTTGCCTTATACACAGTTTCTTACCTGAATTAGCAAACGTTCTTCCTCAAGTGCACCTGACCTTTTTGTTGGAATCGTGCTGAAAAAAGTACTCTCCTTTGATATAGAAAGCAAAAATATTCTAAGTATTGGGCTAATTTTTTTCTCTGTCATATCCTTGATGAATATTATTTTTTCTTTTCAATTATACTAGGGAATCTAAAGAACACCATTGGCTTTGAAAAAAAGTGTGTGTTGTTGCTGTTGTTGCTGTTGTTGTTTTCCCCAAGAGAAACTTCACTTTTCTAACAGATTTCTCATGCCATTCTCTGGTAAAGGTATCTCCCTTAGTGTGTGAGCAAGCCTGTGAACTCAGCACCACAGCAGCCCAGGTGGTGCATGGTTCATGCTCTGTATTCTGTTAAAGGGTGTGCAATAAATTCCTGTAGCCTGCAGATTAATGTTAGAGGTGGGAAGCAAACACTGAGAGTTTTTTAGCAACTTATTGATGGTGCTTCACCATTTCAGTTCCCTGCTAAGCTCTGTTCAGGATACAGAGATGGGTTAGCTCTGCGAAAGGACTGGCACAAAGATCTCTGGATGCATTTTGCTGGACCCGACTTAAACTCTAGTTCAGTATCTCCTAAAACCTGCATGTTTTCATTAGTCTTCTCTCGTCGTCCTTCACAGAGGTCTTCTGTGTGATCCCATGACCCTGCCACCTCTTGTCACTGCAGCTCCAGGCAAAGAGATAGCCAGCTCCTCGAGTGCTGCTCGAGCTCAGGAGAGGAAGAGCGGGGACTGATGCGGATGATTGGCTGCAAGCAGAAACCCCACTGGCCCGTAAAGGATTAAAAGTAGATGGTTCCTGCTTGAAGCAGGTAAAAGCACTTTATTTCCACCCTTGAACCTTCTGTGACTCAGAGCAAAACCCTGCTGTACATAAATAACTCTTCCAGCTCTGTGAACCGGAGGAATTTGGCACAAGCGTGCTCAGTATTTTAGGAAAGTTGACTATAAATGAGTGCAGTGAATTGTTATGCATACATTTTAAATGTAATACAAATGGCTTTTGCCTTATTACCATGTTGTAATGATGGAGTAATTTACACTTTTAACTTTTCCAGAAAAAAATGAAGATATCATTCAGCTGACCCTGGGAAATAAGCTTTTATAATCAATTGGAAAAATAAAGCTGGATTCAAAATATTTAGTTGTATAATTACACCATTTTAGTATTGTAAGTGTGATTTGCTTTTGTCTGTTGACAAAAGCTGTCTAGTTATTTAACACTCTATTTGTCAGCAAATGAACACGTATTTCCAACACAGATTCTCATTTAAATCTTAAAAAAAAAAGATAATGTGGAGTTTGACCTCCATAGTCACTGCCTGATAAAACATAAGTAAATACGTTTAAAGTATGCAGTAGACAAATATATCAGCAAAAGACTTCAGCTATTATGATGATACTGTTAGTGAAGAATATTACCATTTCCTGATCATTCCTATAATTGTTGCAGTAATTTTATATTAACAATTCTTTAATTATGTGAATGCCAGAAGGGTAAATTCACAAAAAGGAAAATCACTTTACATATAACTCAGTGGGATAACAATGTGTAGAACCTATTTTAAAGAAACCATGACAGACATACTTAATTCATCAGTCTGACACAAAAGGAAACAACTTCCTCTAATATGCAATGAAATAAATAAAGGTCAGGTGGTTCATTTGTCTGCATTTCTTTGCTCAGTTCTACCAGTTGAACAGGATGTTTTCTATTAACAGTGCTTTCAGGTTTCCTGGTAACAATAGCACCAAAATAAAGACCAGATTTTGTCTACGTGAAATTCACTCCTCCTGCATAAAGTCCTATGCCTAGAATCTGCAAAGAGAAAAGCTGAAATAAGATGTAGGAGCTGCTATATTTCTGTGTAAGCACCAGGCTGAGATCCGTACAAGCTTACAGGAGTCAGGTACTCCGTTTCCACTAAAACTGAGAGGAGGTGAGCACCTTTGTTCTTAAAGTTTTGTTTTGCCAATGTGAGCTCTATAAGGCATAAAACCTCCCAGTATTTGCTGTATATATGAGTATATATGAACGGTGCCTTGGGTATTCAAAACCTATGCAAGTGAAAAGGAGAGCACAGAGCATGCAGCTTCCCAGCTGTGAAGCAGCAGCAGCCTTGCCGAGCCATACTGCTTACGAGGCAGGCCACTGGATCTTCCTCACAGACTGCACTTGACTCATGCCCTTAGGTGACCTCCAGCTCAGGCAGAGGAACATGAGTTAACTGTTGGCAAACTTCAAACCGCATGGGTTCAAGTGGAAGGAAGGGCTTTAAGCCAGCCATGTGTGCACTGGATGTTCCACCTAACTGGAATGTGGTTTGTGTTGAGGTATGTTTTCTTTGGCTACTTTTTTCCTGAAATGTGCAATTAGAAAAATTAAAATATTTACATCATTACAAATGAAATTTCAGTGTCAGCTTTTTCTGCCAGCGAATGGAATATTCCTATGTGCAGCAGGTGAATTATGTTCCTTGGGGATCAGATACAAAACTGTTTTCGATACAGAGAACAATAAACTGATTATTACAGCTATACACTTTCTGGTCAAGAAGTTTCCCTGTGTTCAGCGGTGACGCTTGTCCCATAGCTCCCATATCAGCTGTGTGCCAGGCTTCACAGTAGTTGCTAACCAGTCGGATCCCATTTGCTGTTGAACCATGCCATATTACTTTTTGAGGCCTGAAAGATAACATTAAGAAGTTATTTCCTGGAAAAGTCTCTTTTGCTTTATTCAGCTGCACACTTGTATGTGTGGTGATCTGCATTCCTTGTGCTTGAAGCAAAGAGTGGTTAGGTAAAGATGAAGACAGAAAGAAGAGAAAGAAAGGAGAACATAACCTGATATCCCATTTCTAGACCATCAGAAATGGCAAAGAAAAATGGCATAAATAAAGTGAGAAATTTTTATCTCATGTTTAGTAGCCCAAGATACTGCTACTATTTCTATTATTATCTGGTAAAAGTAGAAAAAAACCCCTTACATGTAACATATAAAACATAAATGGTAATGTAAACTCACCATGATGAATCCGTCATGATGTTCCTCCCATCAAAGGAGTATATTGGAACATGAATGTTGAATTGTCCACCATTTCCATCAAATATAGATTCCCAGTTACTGAAAAGGGTTTCTCCCTGTTAAAATTTCAAAGCCACTTTTACAAACAAAACAAATCCCAAATCTACATCAAATCCCAAGTCTACCATTATAGACTTATCTGTAAACTGAAAATTATATCTGCATTTAAGGACACTTGTGATTTCATCTTTCACATCAGTTTTTGTATAATGTTCCTGAACAAACTTGTCTCATCTGTCATCTCTATGCAAATGGCTCTCTGGTCCATGCCTTTGCCTCAAAGTTGTCTCTCTGTTCTATTGTCACTCCAAAAATTCAGCTTGATCATCCCCGTTCCTTTTCCTCCTAAGGCATTGTTTGAAAAATTGCTTATAACTACTGTAGCTGTACAGAAAATATAGACATAATTTTTACTGGAACTGTTAAGGTCACAGTTTTGTGAAAAGTGTTGCAAATGTTCAGGGCAAAACCTTTGCATTTGGCTTTCTCTCAAACTGCTTTTGAGTTTTTCCAGCCAAAGTTGAAACAATATTGTCTTCACAAATTTCTCTCAAGGCTCTGTGTTTGCATGCACTTCAGAACAGCATCCGTTCAACATGTTCCAAGCATCATGTGTTATTCCTGTAGGTTTCTTTGGCCGCTTGTTCTGGGAGCCAGCCAATGCTACAAAGACATGGTTTGTTTCCTCAGTTTGAGAGTGTGTCTGTTTGTGAGACCACAAAATGACTCATGCTCTACACTCTCCTCTCTGTTTCATTGGGGTATATCCAACATCATTCCCAAGCACAGAATTTGCATTTTTCTTAGAAATGAGAAAAATAGGTATTTTATCCTATGATCACACTAAAAGGTAGAATATAATAACTCAGTAGTTTTCTACTTCATCACTATTTTTTTTTGTTTCTTGAATCTGACTGTGAAATATGAAGCAATGCTGCCTCTTTATAAAATGCAGTTTGGGCTGAAACTTTGTGCGTTTGCTATTTTCCAAGATTTTTGGGGAACCTACAGCCTATCCTAAAAACACAAGCACTCAGTACCCATTTTTACCTGAAGATTGACTATTGGCAAATGGTGTCGGTCTGTTTTTCTGACAACTGTGGCCAGATCTTGCAAGTGTGATGAGAGGAAGGCTCTATAGGTAGACGTCAAACCTGCAAGCTGGGCCTGCCGAAAACACTGAAAATCTGCTCGCATGCCACCAGACAATGGGAAGTTCAAAGCCACCAGATGCAACTAGAAGAAAGAAGAAGAAAAGGCACCATTTTAAAAAAAGTTTATGACACTAGGAAGATGTATATTGGAAACAAAACTGTGCCCCCTCCTCCTGCCAGCACAGAACACGTGCCCTTCATAACAGGTATGAAAGTTATTTGTTGCCATAATGTTTCATTTCTCAGAGCCATGAGAAACTTAGCCGATATATCAATTCATCTTTCAACATTAAGGAAACCATAAAGATTATATACTCCTAAAAATAAAAATGTTTTAAAAGCAGCTAATTTTTTTAACTGAAATTCTTGGAGTTTTCACATGAACAAAATCCCAAATCCTACAAACATAGAAAAAAGTAGTAAGAAGTGACTAGATGCCATTTTAAAATACAAGAAGTAGCATGCTTAAGTCAAGCAGCACAGATGCAAGAACTAACCCACATTCTTGCTTTTTTTTTTTCTTTCTCTTTGGTTTCATTTTTTAGATATAACTCAGTTACCTTGCTTTCTTTGTCTAAATATTTTAAAGTCTTTAATATAAAGGCTTAGGTTCTAAAGTGTCTAAGCCAAGCAGCACCATGAAGATTGAAAATATTGTAATGAATATTCTAATTATTTAATTGTTACACTATTGTTACCTTAGAAGTTACTCTGTGTTGTAGGTACAATCACTAAGTGAAGAGGTATTCCTAACTCAGAGTCAGGATTTTTTTTCTTTGAGGTGGGAAAGGGGCTGGGATAATGAAAATAGATCTGGAGGGAACAATTTCAGATTGTGACTGAGATGTCTAAACAAGTCAAAGAAGTGTATTTGTAAATTTCTGAATTAAAATCTCTGAGTTTGAAGAGCAAATATCACAGCTGTCCCTCAAGATGCAAACTATCACATTACAAAGCACAGCTCTGCAGCTGCAACACAGATCTCATACTTACTGCTGGTTTTCCATTGTTCATATTTGATATTGGTCTCAGTGCTGGAATAGACTGAAATCCCTGTTATTTGAACACAAGCAAAAAAAAAGTTAAATATCAGAATTTCAGACTCTCAGTAATTTTTAAAATAAAAGTTTAATCACACCTGGAGTCCTGCATGAAAGCAGCCTGCTCTTGGTAGGAGCAGAAGAGCAGTTGAGGAAAATCAAAACTGAAAGGATAAGGAGGATGTGAAAACAGAAAATGTAATGGGTGGAAACACTTCTCAACCCGGTTAAGTGTTTCAGGAACAGCAAAGTTTTCTTCACTAGTTATGGTGAGTATGAGCAACAAGCCACCAGCTGTAGCAGATGGGAAACTCAAGTGGTGTCAACTGGAGGCTGCAGACAATTTCTGATGACACGAGGTCTAGACATTTTCCGAATGTGTTAGGTGAACTTCTCCCTGACCTACTCTAACCTTTTTTATTTCTTTCTGGCCACCTTCCTTCTCACTGCTCCTTCCTAGCACTCTCTTTCCCTTTCCTTTTCTTAGCAGACCGATTAACCTGTCATCAACAAAACCCTTCTCTATTCCCTTTTTCACTTCTGGGTGTTCATTCTCCTGGAATTTTTTGGGACAGACAGCATGTTCTCATGCAGGTTGGTACAATAACTTGCAGAATGGGGTCAGGTCCAAACTAACAATTGAGGCTTTAGAGTACACCCTCTGCACGCTGCGGGGTAAGCTACATTCAGGTGATGATTATGGTACGCTGAATACAGGACTACACCTTTCAAAGAAAATCTGCTTTCCAGAAACCCTTTTCTGACCTTCCTTGAAGGGAATCAGGGCTTGATATGACTGATTCCAGGGTTATGAAACAGAATTCTGTGAGTTTGTGATTTTTTGTTTGGTTTTTTTTTGTTTGTTTGTTCTCTTTTGTTTTGTTTGGTTTTGTGGTGGGTTTTTTTTGTTTGTTTTCTTTTGGTTTTGTTTTTTTGTTGTTTTGTTCATTTGTTTGTTTGTTTGTTTGGGTTTTTTGTGGGCAGCCTACTTTATTCTGCTTTTTGTAAATGTAGCTTTGTTTGGAGTCTCAGAAGATACTGGAAACAGATGACTGTCCAAGGAAACCAATTTGTAAGCTTATGTAGTGGTAGGATGCTTATTTTGAACTCAAAAATCTCAGTGGAAAATCACATTGTGCAGAGATCTGCACACAACTTCTGCCAAGTGTATCATGCATCTAGACTCAGTTTTTCATGGTCCAATATTTTGTACTTACATGGCTTGATATGGCTGGAGGAGGAAGGCTGTCAGCAGGGATAGGAATTAGCTCACCAAGCTGAAAGAACCAAAAAGGAGAGTAGAACAAAACCATATCACCAGGAGCTTCTGAACTCAAAAAAAGGAGCCTTGCACCCACACTTCTCCTCCTCTGTAAAAATACTTTCCTCAACTTCATTGTGAGGAAGGGAGTTGGAAAAGATTAGGGTGTAGTGCAATAGTACCTGCAATTTTCTCCATCCATTTCGAACACGGATAAAAACCTCACTGGTTTCCCTCAGATAGATTAGTGTACCTTCTGCTACATAGTGAACTTTTTCCAACATACCCTCAATGTTTTGGAACGTCGTAACCTGTCAAACAGGAAAATGAAATGTACTTCATCATACACACAAAACATTTTGCAAGTTAAATAGTGTCCTTTTGACACGTAACTGTCAAGACTTTGTCTACAGGAAATGCTCATGAAGTCAGTTTTATGTAATTTAATCCATAAGGATTCATATTCAGTAGTATGAATATCTTGCTACTTTGGCATATCAGCATCATCATTCTGTGGATTGTAGTAGAACTACAGCAATTCTGTACAAATTTTGTACAGAGTGAAGATCATTGCACTGCTACAATTTAGCATCCTAGGTCAAAATGGCAGAGTTCAGAAGAGAACTGCAGTAGTTTAAAATTTGGGCAAGTTCCAGGAAAGTGTAATTTCTTTCACATTTTTTTTCTCATTTCTTCATTTTCAGAAAGCATATTAATATTTTATGAATAATGCAGAGCCTACTATAGATTTGTATTTTTTTTTTGATCTTAGTTTTGATCTAAGTAAGCTTGGACCTTCTATCTGAGAGAGTAGCTCCCAGCCTACAACAACAGTCTTCTGTCTTGGGGCATCAGTCTTTGAACACTTGTTTCTCCCCTGAGAATTGCAATGAAAGCCCTCTGCTAGCTTGAATAAGGTTTTTGGGAGGTGTTTTTCTTGTTTGTTTGTTTGGTTTTTTTTCCCTGAAACTACGAATTTCTTAATTTAGAAATTACTAAGAATTCTGTCTTAGCTGTTTTTTTTTTTCTTCATGGATATCTTGGATCCAATTTTGATTTGTTTCATAATATAAGAAAAGTAAACAAATTTACATGCGTTCTCTGGCACAACGTAGATTTGCTAGGGAAATCTACAGTTTGCATCTTAAAATTACGTGGTTTATAAAACATTCTAATAAATAAAAACACAGGATGGAACTTTCACTCCTCTTTCAGGGCTACCAGCGACCACCAAAAGCCTTGAAGAAAATTTTCTATAGCAAACTTCCCTATTTTGCTCTCTTACCAAATTCCTGGTGGAGGGTGACCCTGGCTCTCCAGGAGGACCTGGTGGCCCAGGCATTGCAGCTGCTAAAATAAAATAAGCATACAATACGTGCTGAAGGTCATCTTTTTTGAGAGAAAATGTGAGTGACATAAAGGACTTAGTGGTGGTGTCCAGCAGCAGTGGAAGTTTTAAATAGCCATAGTCGTGTCCTGAATAGCTCAAGTCAACTACAGAAAATACATTCTAAGGATTTTTTTAGAAGCAATGATGAAGCAGTCTTTTCTCTGGTTTTTTGGGAGGTTAAGGCCAACAGATTGCAATCTGTTGTAGAAACTGCAAATGAAGAACCAGATCCAGTTAAATTGACCAGAATGCTGCTCTGCTAGCTAGTTCTTCTGCACATGGAAGAGGAAGAACTTTTTGCTCCTGCCCATATAAGCTTTGAGGGAGTCATTACATCTTTTGCTCTAAAGGCAAATAAAAATTTACTTTTCCTTAGATGAAAAATTCACGTGTGTAAGCTCAGCTTATGTTTCAAAGCGAAAAAGAATTATTCAGGGGTATGAACTTGGACTTTTAAGAATGCAGTCCACAGCACCTAGTACCTAGTATCTGTCTACTCCAAAAGTTAATTTCTTCACCTTGAGCTGTTTTCTGGAGTGAAAACTTCTTTCTTTTAAGGCAGGAAAGATTCAAAGATATGGAAGACTGAAAGCACACATTTTGTGCAAATGCATGGCATGACAATGGAATTTTGAAGCTGTTTGTAGGAAGGAGCTTCTACACAAGGACCTCGCTTGTTTGTTTTTCTGAAACCCAGAGGAGCCTTGAAATCACCTTTTACAAACTGAAGAATCTATGCGCTGAGGCATTTGCAAGGATGCTCCAGAGCAGGTCCTTCATGCCAATGGCAGGGGGAAGGGGGTCAGTTCTCAGAAGTGTTTAGAGCTATTTACCTGCAGATAAGCTATTCCTCTTTCCCCATATTACAATATGTGAATCCCATGCTGCAGTATGTGAACTCCATAATTACAGATAGTAATAGCTTAAAAAGAGATAACTGAGCCTTGGAGATAGGAAATAAATAAACATCTATTCTTAACATTTAGTAAAATGTGCGCTGCCTAAAGAACCTTTTTACGAAGCAAAGAGGAAAATGTGTAGGAGGATGATAAAGACTAACGGCAGAGAGTGCAAACGAAGGTATAGGGATGGAATACTACTAATAATAATTTGTTTTGTCTGACTGTGTCTCTTAGCTAATACCCAGAAGTGCTTAATATAAATTACACAGGAAAAGACCCTTTATGACCTTCATGGATGCTGTGGATCCATCCATATAGTGACGATCAGGGGCTGATTCACATAAAGCCTATGTTCCAATGTTGAACATATTAAGAATTTTTCCTTTCTCAAATACTATTCAGAGGATGAATACTTCTGATAGACTTTAATTTAATAATATTGACTGGATGACAGATTGGAAGTCTCACCTGCTGTATAAACAAGGCTGACAAGGTTCAAGAAATACCTGGAGAGAACAAATTGAAGACAGAGACGTCTTCTCCCCAAACTAGCATACTGGAGGCACAGGTCTTGTGGGAAAACAGGCTAATTGTTAGTTCTCAGGAATGGGGATCTGTATTTTCTAGACCTGTTGAAACTTTAGGAAGAACAGATCTGTGGTATAGCGTCTCTGTTCAGCTAAAAACTCCCTTTCTACTAGTATACCATCTTCAGCGGAGATTAAGGAATGCTCTGCTCTGGTTTTACCTGTCTGGATTCCCATGCTGGTCACAGTTCCTAGAGGGAGGAATCAGTCATTTTCTCAGGCATACCTGTCAAGTAACGTCAGAGGAGCCCAGGACTCCATCCACCAGAACCCAAGGCTCGATATTAACAGTATGAGGCTTGCCACTAGGAAACTTGTGACCCAAAAGGAGTCAAAAGCACAAATGTCTTGAGCTGTGACACTTGATTTCTAGCCACATACTCCCTTTGATGTCACCTTGTTTGCAAAATTCCCACTTGATGTGACTATTTGTGGTACATTTTGCTCCTTTTCTAACCCAGTAAGTTGAAAACCATTAAAGGCAAAGTAAGCAACCTACAGTTTTACTTCTATTCAGCATGTGCATAGCAACTAGTTTTTAGAAAAGGTCTCTAGCAGTCTCACTCTAGACCTAAACTCTACTGTAGGTACCGCCTTTTCATCAGAGAATCAGAGAAGCACTTGGGTTGGAAAAGACTCTTAAGATCACCAGTGACACCCAGCACTGCAAAGTCTACTACTAAAACATGTCCCTAAGTGCCATGGTTACAATTCCAGGGATGGTGACTCAACCATTTCCCTGGGCAACCTGTTCCAGTGGCAATCCTTTAGGTGAAAAAAATTTTCTAATATCCAATCTAAACCTCCCCTGGTACAACTTGAGGCCATTTCCTCTGTTCCTGTTGCTTGTGGCCTGGGACAAGAGACTGCCCTGCCTGGCTACAGCCTCCTTTCAGGCAGTTGTAGGCTGATAAGGTCACCCCTGAGCCTCCTTTTCTCCAGAATAAACACCCCCAGCTCCCTCAGCTGCTCCTCATCGGACTTGTGCTCCAGATCCTTCACCAGCTTCATTGCCCTTCTCTGGACGTGCTCCAGCACCTCAATGTCATTCTTGCAGTGAGGGGCTCAAAACTGAGCACAGGATTCAAGGTGAGGCTTCATCTGTGCTGAGTACAGGGGGGCAATCACTGCCCTGGTCCTGCTGGCCACACTATTTCTGATACAGGCCAGGATGGCATTTGCCTTCTCGGCCACCTGGGCACTGCTGGCTCATGTTCAGCAACTGCCAACAGGCACCCTCAGGGCCTTTTCTGCTGGGCAGCTTTCCAGCCACTCTGTCCCCA
>VWZW01005875.1:2576977-2653556 GCA_013397115.1 Edolisoma coerulescens
CTCCAGAATAAACACCCCCAGCTCCCTCAGCTGCTCCTCATCGGACTTGTGCTCCAGATCCTTCACCAGCTTCATTGCCCTTCTCTGGACGTGCTCCAGCACCTCAATGTCATTCTTGCAGTGAGGGGCTCAAAACTGAGCACAGGATTCAAGGTGAGGCTTCATCTGTGCTGAGTACAGGGGGGCAATCACTGCCCTGGTCCTGCTGGCCACACTATTTCTGATACAGGCCAGGATGGCATTTGCCTTCTCGGCCACCTGGGCACTGCTGGCTCATGTTCAGCAACTGCCAACAGGCACCCTCAGGGCCTTTTCTGCTGGGCAGCTTTCCAGCCACTCTGTCCCCAGCCCGTGGAGCTGCCTGGGGGTGTTGTGACCCAAACGCAGGACCTGGCACTTGGCCTTGTTGACCCTCATACAGCTGGCCTTGGCCCATTGTTTCAGTCTGTCCAGGTCCATCTGCAGAACCTTTCAGCAGATCAACCTTCCTGCCCAACTTGGGGGCAAACTCACTGAAGGGTGCATTTGATCCCCCTACCCAAGATTATTGATATTGGATAGGTCTGGACTCAATACTGAGCCCTGGGAAAAACCCCTTGTGATGGTCACCAGCTGGATTTAATTCCATTCCCCACAACAAGAGCGTTCTGGCCCAAATTTAGCCAGCTGCTCAATTTGATGGATTTTGCAAAGCTCTCAAGGTAACCTGTCTCTAATATGCAGATTTCCTTACAGGCACAGAAAGATCTTTCATGCAATAGTACTCCCCTGGCATAAGTCAGTGAAAACTGTCTGCAGAGAAATTGTCCCTTTTGTGCTCTTAGTTCCAACTGAACCCCAGCAGAAATTGGTGGAGGGCAGGAGAGTGAGGAACAACCTGATTCAGGTATGCAGAGAGGGTGGGCAGGTGGGACAACTTGCCAGGTGTGAAAGAATTGGTCATGTGTGGGTGGTGGGCACATGGCTATACACTCACCTTTACAGTGAAAAGCTCACCTGAGCCATATATTGCAGGGGGGCCTGGTGGTCCAGGCGGTCCAGGTGGACCAGGAGGTCCAATTTTTCCATAACCTGGTAAGCCAGGTAGGCCAGGTAACCCCGGAGGTCCTCTGGGTCCAACAATGGAGTCCCCTTTTGGTCCCTGTCAGTGATGAAAAGTATTTCCTTGAATGTATTGGTTTCACTGCTGCAGGGCCATCATCTCTGGTGGCAACATTTATCCAATGCCTGCCACTACACTGCCATTTAGACATGAGTCCGTAATTTTCTCCAAGGAGGCACGGGTATAATGGAAGGGGAAAGTTTAACCACATATTGAATTGAAGTCAAGGATTTAAATTTCAGAAAGCTTTCTGAAAATTCTCGTATCTATCCCTGAGCAGCTGATACCTGCAAAACTCTCAACAGTGCTCTCAAAGTCCTGGATCTCTACTCTGCTCACGCTGAGACTGCTTGCTTTGATGGGCTCAGAGAGTTTGTGGAAAACTTTAATGTAAAGTGTGTCCATGCAGGGTGTACACCTCATGACGAGTGCTGTCTTCTCCCTCCTGTGATCAAATGTTAGCCCTTAACCTCTCTAGCTGCCAGACTTGCAGAATAAAAAGGTTCCAACTCCCTTCATTTCCAGTTTAGCAGTGTGTCCTCAGCCTGACTGAGGAGGGCTTGTGCTCCCCATGCTCACACCATCCTGCACAGGTGCAGATGGAACACGCTGGACCCTGGAGCTCAGCTGTGCCATCCAGCTCCTTCTCGCCAGTAGAGCAGTTTCTAAACACGGAGATGGTTCTCAGCAATGTGGAATAGAACCATGGGGATTTTTGAGGGTGGTCTTGCTAAACTAACACTTCGTCCTCGGCTGTGGCCGACTCATTCATGGTTCTTGAGACAGACATGGTAATAGGGGAATGCAATAAGCATATTTGTTGCCAGATCGCAGAGACAAACTTGTTTCCAAAGAATTAGTGCATTTCATTCCAAAGCAGCTGCAGTGGCAACTGCCAGAAGATACAATTAAAATGTAGACAGTAGGCAGTGGCTGAATTCTATAGAAATGATCCAAATGTTTACATACTGGTCTTTTCATTCATGTTTTTGGATTACTAGGAAAATAGAATTATTTAGATGGCAAATAATTTTCAAGTCAGCCTCTGACTAACTCTATATGGCCTATTTTGGTATTTATGGGGGTGTAAGTAGTAGCATCACGAATTATATATGCTACTTTGATTTGTAATGCTGTTAATAGAATGGTCTTCATACCAGTGTAGAGATATGACACAGCTGAGCACAGCATTACATCAGTATTTCATAGCAAAGTAATTCTATGCACAACAGTGAGGTGTCCGTGTTTACGCTTAATGCAATTTCTCCTATTCATCTAATGCTTAGCACGTAAGTTTTTATATAGTTCCTAGCAATCCCGATGTTTGTCTCTTTGTAGTGTCTTCTAAATTAATTCTAAATGGGTAGTGACAAATATTCCCATTCTACAACTTGCATGACTTACAATTAATCCTGGTCTTCCAGGTGGTCCAGGAGGTCCTGTTAGAAAAAACCCTCCATTTGGTTCTCCTTTTTCTCCTTTTACACCAGTGACTCCATTGTCTCCTTTTTCACCCTTTGAAGAAAATGTATTTTAAAACGTTTTAAGCGTTTTAAACGTTTTTTAAACGTTAACGAGCTGAAGTGAAATGAGAACACAATGCACTGAACTTTTAAATTTACATGACATCTCTGAGTTTGATAAAGAAAACACCTGCTTGAAATGTTTTTAACATCACTTTCTTCTTCTGTGATATGGGGTGAAAAGGAATGCTTCCTCTATTGAGGCTGCAAGGCCCTTTCAGGGCAAGGGCTAGGGCAGGTGGGGTTAGGTGGAGGCAGAGAAAATGCCTCTCTTGCTGTTTCCTGCTATTCTGCCCAGGAAAACCTTGTTCAGTGCTGTAGCTGGAGGCAAAGAGAGAGTTGGAGGAAGCATAAAAGCCTGGCTTTGTGCTTTCCTCCATCACCAAGGAAAAAGCAAAGCAAGATTGACATCGAATGGACAGCTATTTGAAAGTATGTGACACAGTGAACAGAGCAGGGTGGGGGTGTGTACCAGGATAACAGAAGAGACACCACACAAAATTGCAAACACTTTAAAATGCAGGTCTTCTGTTCTGCATCACTGATAATCAGTTAGTTTGGGAAACAGAGCAATAGGTAAGAAGAAACATTTAAGTACTACATTATTATCTCTCTGCGGAAGATGAGCTGCAGCATTTATACATTCCTCCTCACATTATTTTTTCCTGTTTGTCTGCTTTTTCTCCACTTCAATTTTTTTTTTTTTTCAGTCTACTTTTTTTCATCTTTCTGAGAAATAAACCTGTGGATAGAAGAGGCAAAGGGCAAAGCAAGAATGGCAGGTATCTTCAGACAGCCAGAGGAGATGGTTATGTACAGCTCCTCCTCCAACTTTTAGTCTTTTAGATTCTCAGTAAACACAACTCAAAAGGTTTCTTTATGCCAGGCCATTCTGGGGAGTTGAAGGATGAGATGAAAAATGAGTTCTTGGCAGCTAAATCTGTAAAGCCATAGACATTACACTATAAGGTCAAAGAAACCATATGAGCTTTGCCACATACATGGGACACTTTATTCCATAGGGATAACTTGGGTGTACTGAGCCAAGCAGAAACAAAATCCTAAAACCAGGCAGCACTAGGAGTCCTTCCAAGAGACTGTCAGCACAACACTTTTGGTAGCATCATTAAATGAGAACTTGATTCAAATTTTTTCAGTTTTTCTACTGATAAAGAGTCTTATTCACTTAAAAACATTTAAAACAATATTAGATTGTTATTATTTTTTGTTGCTTGAAGCAGTCGAGAGAGTAATGGAACAGAGAGAGACCAAACAAATCAAGATATGGGTATAATTTGTTGTAAGAGCTTCCAGGAAAAGTAGTTTCCATAATTTAATTTTATTCAGTGTGCTTAAAAGATAAATAACATGACACGGAAGTGATTTTCACCCCTTTTTCCCCTCACCCAGTGTTCTAGAAGCCCTTTAGGTAATGGATGTCTTTTACCTGAGCTGGCATGGAAACAAAAGCATTCATTTAAGGCAGATATGTTAGGTAACAGTGAATTATGACTCACTTTAATACCACTGGGAAGGTAAAAAGCCTCAGTAATAAAGTTTCTTTCGAAAGTAATCTTTATAGACCTCTGACAACTGCTATCTCTATACTTCTAATAAACTTGCCTATGCAGCTGGAGTTGAAGAAATTAATATAATTTGTAATTGCTGATGCTCTTGTATTTGTGTATTTCACTATGTTGCATTGGTTTGTGCTTAATTTATAGCAAAGTACACTTTAAAAAAAGCTTAACAGAACTCAGACACAAATGGGATATAATTACCTTTATGCTATTAATAAAGTGGCTGAAATATGATGGAGGCAGAGGTGGACCTGAAAAATGAAGAAAATACAGTAAAGCACAATAATTATCAGTAATTTTCCTTTTAAAAGCACTGCTTAGCGTATTACTGGTTTAGGATTTTAAAGGAAAACTATTTACAATAATGGCATTAACCTTTAGATCAAACAGATATTTTTAGTTTGTTTTCCTAACAAAGCAAGACTTACACTTACAAGCCTTTCTTGTCTCTGCCCTATCTTGTCTGTCACTCCTCCTCCTTAATAACTTCTGAATCTGATTGGGATTTCAGAAAAAATAGAAGCAAAGAAGGCTCAAATACAAAAAATTCCCAGTTTTCTGAAAACATAGCAGCTGGGAAGAGGAGTGAAAGAGAAGCATCCAAGTTAACCCCTTTGATGGAAGCCACGGTAAAAGAGAAGCTTTTCATATGTTTTGCTGACAGTGGCGTGATCCATCAGTAGATGTGTGATCTTTCCTGCAAAGACAGTGCCAGAGCTGACAAGAGAAAAAGATAGTGTTGCTGCTGTGCTGCCAATTGTGTAATAACTCTTCCTTGACATTTTTCTGCAATGAAAACCAATATCAGATTAATTGTTACACTGCCTGTGTTGTCTGCCAATGTTGGTCAGCCAAAGCCGTCAAGCCAGCACAAAAGGAAATGTTCAAAAAGACGTCAAATATTATCTGCTTGGTACACAGTTGGAAAAAAGCCCTATTTTGCAGCTTCCCACTACAGTTCAATGCATTTCCTTCAAATGTGCTTTGATTAATTTTTGAGATCTTTGGCCCCAACCCTCTGCCAGCCATAGGGCTCATTTCCCAGTGTACCACCTCAGATAAAGTTAAAGCAGACATTGTGGGACAGAAATGCATTCTCATTATGGCACACATTTGGATTTTATTCCATCCCCACCAATTACAGCTTGCAGCAGTGATCTGCTTGATCCTTGTGAGGGGAAGGGAATGGACAGCTGGAATGGAATGTCAGGCGTCCTTCTCAGATGTTGCTTAGTATTAATCTCTACACCGAGCACTATCTGAGATCTTTCCAGGATGACAAGCAAGTAGTCTAGGTCGAATAAGGTACATGAAGCCCAGGTCTGTTGAGTTCGCTCTCACGCTTTTTGTGTTGGCTTCATATTTTTGCATGTTATCAATTAATAGACCTTGCTTTTAAGGTTGGAGAGGTGACATTTTGTGAGAAACAAAAATAAATCCACTGCATGGACAAATACCATGGTTCAGAAAGCTTTTCTGGTTGCTGGAACTCAACCGATGTAGCAGAAAGAGTTTCTGCCCCTCAGAAAAGGTTTTTTTTTAAAAATCCCGTACTTTAATTATGCAACTACTGGCTTGTAAATTTTCCGTCAGTGGTTATGTGGACACCTGTGAGAACTACAGAGCTGCTTTGTATGAAAGAGTATTTTAGCAGCTACATCATTAAGCAAAAACCAAACAGGAATTTTTTTTAGAGCAGCAACAGAATTGGTCTTAGTTAACATGCTTCAACTTCACAAAACATTGGAGCCAGTCAATCTACTGGATTTGCTTGGCAAACGAATGAATCTCTGTTATTTTAGGAGAAAAGTGAATTGAGTTTTCAGTTTAACCAGAATTCTTGTGTTATTTTTGCCATCCTTTACTAGCTGCAGTTTTACAGCAAAATCATAAGCACAATCCTCTCATAATCTTCTCCTTATGAAGCACCTGAAATCAACTGATATAGGCAAGAAAATATATCTAAGACATTAATTTACAATCAATACAGAACCTGAAAAGGAACAGACATGTTTGTGGTGGATAAGCCAGCACAGAAGAGAAAATTTTCTTAGTTTCTGTTTAAGAATGTTTCTTGCTTCTTCTTTTGACAAGTTTATTGATGACTGGAAATCGCTAACAGCTTACTTTAAGGTATTGAGTCAGAATAAAAATGAATGAGGACAAGACAGGAAAATTGATTTTATTCCAACAAACAGTCTTCAAAATAACCAAAATATCATCTTCAGTCAACAGAAGTATGTCTTTGGAAAAAAGACAGAAATATCCATGTAGATATAGTGAGGAGTTAATATAGTTGTTATATGGGGATAATATAAGCATTAAATGGAAATGCATTAAAGGAAAATTATTATAAATATGGCATAACAACATTAATTCAATATACTGCATTTTCTATTTCAAATGATTTCTGGCACTGATCAAAGCCTTATCTCACTATATATGAGATTTCAAAAAACATACAGAAAATGAGGAGTTTGTAATTAGAGTATTTTCAAACAGATGCTTGCTTCGGTAACTCTTTTTGAATTTGTAAGAATTAGCAATGTGTATCAAATTTTTGATACAGAAAGTAAATCTTTGGGTGAGGAATAACTGTTATGATACTCCTGCCATTGAAATGGTATTTTCAGTGCACACAGACTCTTCATGGTTTTCACAAATAAAGCAGGAAATATTAGAAAATTGGTTGAAATGGAAATCATCTGTTTCCATCTCCTGTTAGAAGCGGGACTGTCACCAATAACTGACTGCCTGGAACTCAGAATGCACAGGTGTGTTACCCTGAAATGTGAAGCACTGGATTTTAGCCCAACTGGCTCAGAAAGATTGACAAAAAAATGGTATCTCAGGAAGTGCTCATGATGTCCTTCTAAAAGGTCAAAAAATCTCTGACCAGCCACTTACATTTCAATATCTATTCTTGAACTTAACACATTCCTAATGCTCACAAATGTGCAGCCTGTCTTTTCAGAAGACATTCTGGATAACATTCTGGGCTTTGTTGTTCTGTGTGTCAGTTCATCAAGGAACACAGGTGTAAATCTTTAGGCAGGTAAGGCTGCAGAGATAAATATCCAAGTATCTTGCTGAATTGCTTTTGAAGTTAAACATATATTCCTCCACAGGGTGTCAATGGCATATTAGATTTAGTATACCTGGTGGTCCTGGAGCACCTCTGTCTCCCTTTTCTCCTTTTAAGTGTGCTGAACTGTGCAGTTCCCAGGAATCTCTGTTTGCTTTAGCGCCTGCCATAAAAGCATCACAAAATCATGCGAACTTGAAAACAGCAGAGATTGTAGCAGTGGCAACCAAACCACTGAAAGTGGGAGCAGACTTTTCCATACATGTGGGACACATGGCTCCTGTCCCTCTATGCCTGTCTCACTCATGATCATTGAATGGCTGACCTCCTGTCCTCTCTTATCAACCCCCATGTGTGCAAGACAATCTCTCTCTCACAAGTCAATCTTTTACTCCCCTTTCCCTAACCACCCAGGCTAAAGCCCTCTGAACAAACCTGTTATTTTTTTCCAGTTGTGAATTTCACTGGAACAGGTGCAGAAACAGTTCTTGAGCCCTTCCCTTCCCTTCCCTTCCCTTCCCTTCCCTTCCCTTCCCTTCATACAGTTATACAATAGCCAAGAAAAAGCAAAAAGCTCTTAAGTATGAAAAACCCAACCAAACAAAAAGAACTTCTTTAAACCAAGGTACAAGAAAAGAATTACCCACCATGGTCATTAAGAACTTCTTGATTTCCAGGATAAGGAGTGTTCACCTGCAGACAAAGAAATCCATTAAAAATTATCCATACATATTAAGAAATGGAAATGCATTACTTGGTGTGACCGAAAAGCCTGGCAAGTTTGCATGCTAGTAAATATTATAACAACACCCTGGGATTATCTCCAGTTTGACAGTGTCTGAGTATTAGCTGATCAAGTTTTTATCAGGACTGTGCTCTCTTTAACATGCAACATGCTTTCAGCAAAAGGGTAATATCATGCATTTTGGAGGCATCAGCAAATCCTACTCTCAGTTATGCCAGTGAAGCATCAGAAAACTCGTTCTCCAAGAACAGTTCTGAATTTACAATATTGAGTTTGGAAGCAGGATTTGATTTCTTTGACTGTGAGATAACAGCTTGTGTTTGTAATTTTTTTATCATCAGACCAGGGCTATATTGTGTCTGATGTTAACCTGTGCTCCAGATGCATTGAGACCACAATGGGGAGGCAGAAGCTATTTTAGCATATCATCTTCTGACACCAGCTACCTGTAACAGTGGGCATGCTACCTACCTCTGTGCCTGTCTTCAAAATAGGGACAATGCAGGAACTAATATATGGCACAATGCTTGGAAACCTTGGTACTTGCTAGTACTATTTATAGGAAATTAAGCAAGTGTATGAAAAAATGGAAGTTGCTGCATCTGGCTAATCCTGTAGTATCAGTCTGTAGAAGTCTTACTCACATGGATAGCTCCATTAACTTCAGAAGTTCAGTTCCCATGAGGAAAACTGGTGGGGTTCAGTCTGTAGTTCTTTATTGACATTCATTTATGTAGGCATGAACAGTAGACTTCTTATCTAGAAACTCGGATAGGTTTAGGAGATTATTCACAAACGTAGGACAAATCTATCTAGCACACTCAGATGCATGAAGAGATGTTTATAAGTACATGTTTCTATTACTTGTGCACATAAAAGTCAGTGCTATTTTTCACTGATTGCAACCTTCCTGAAAAGTGGCTATTATTATCTGAAATTCAGTGAAAATAGGCTTGTTTCGTTTGAATCATTCCACAGAGAATCAGAGGAGAGTTGAGGCTGGAAGGCATCTCTGGAGATTGTCTAGCCTGAAGGAGGACCAGCAACAGCAGGTTGTTCGGGGCCTCGTCCAGTTGGGTTTCAGATGTGAGGCTGACAAATACATATGTGATTATGGACATAGTGATCAACGTACAACAATGTCATACAATGGGAGTAAGAAGATTCAAGGGAGAAATTCAAAGACGTAAAAAAATGATGTGTGGAGGTGGTAGGCCAAAACTTTAGAAATGGCAAATTACCGTAGAGTAATGACTATTTATCATTAATTCACAAAAAGATCACAAGTTGGGATACAACTTTCTTCAGCAATAATATTAGGGTGGTGATGAGTATCAATACATCTAGCATAGAGGAAGTCAAGAGCTGTTTCTCTAAAATAAGTGAAAAAGAACTGGAATGCAAATTGGAGAAGAAGGCACAGTATTATTTGGAGCTATACTGTTTAACAGAAGAATAGAACCACCATCCTGAACCCTACACTATTCAGAGGTGGACTGTGGCTCCCAAAGACAATCCTTTCCAAGTACATACCCCACAGTTTAACAGCAGGATATTGCCCTAGGGAAAATACTTCTAGGACTGAATTATGCTCACCATTCATTCTAGGATGCAATTTCTGTAATTCATTAAACAAAAATTGCACTAGGGTGTTCTGAAAACAGGAAACCTATCTCCTGTCTTTTCATACTACCTTTGAAGGTTATGCAAGCTTTGTCACACTCTTTGAAAAGGAGGGGCAGATCTTCCCCTGCTGCCATTCTATGTGAACAGACTGCATTTGAGTGTCAAATAAAGAACATGATCTTTCTTTTCTGATGCATCTTTCATGCCACAATGAAATACATAACAAATCTTATTTTGGACAGGGAAATTAAAAACAGCTAAAGACATAACAACACGGGGATGTATGGGGATGTATTTATACATACATCTAAAAAATACGTGTACCTGTATGCATACACATTCAGCTCCCCAAAGCAACTCCTAAACTATGGAAATACAAGCTTTGAAAGGCATTAAAAGTATTAGAAAGAACAAGTAATCAAAGCGCTTCAAGCAAAAGAGTCTAGTGTTTCTAGTTCTGTTATATATTTCACACATGGCGAAGTTTTCATATATGGCTGAACACTTGAAAATCTGTTATCTTGAAGAACAAGTAAAACACATCCCTGGTGCAAAGCAGAAGGCAGGGGGAGAAAAGCTGCAAAGTTATGGTGTTTAGGTGTACATCTGCTTTGGTTATATTCTGTCATGGCCATGCACCCTAAGAGCAGATTCTCTGTGTGTGACTTACTGGCATTTTGCAATGAGGCCTGGGAGGGACTGGGAAAACTGTCTATTGAAAACAGGAGGGAAATTACTTCAATAAGCATGGGTATGATACAGCAGGTAACACACCATATAGATCAAACAGTCATGATGGGGCTAAGCCTGGAATCTCAGCAGCACCTCCCTAGAACAGACCCCGGCTTGCTGCCAGGTCTGTCATTATATCCCTCTCGGTGCGGCAAAACTCTTCTGTGACAGTGGCTTTGGTCAAGAGATCTTTTTGCTCTGCACACAAGCAAGGTCACCCACTGAACTGTGTTGACTGAAACAAGTTTTGATGTTTCCCTTTGCAAACTGTTTCTAGGGCAGCACATTTCTGGTACAAGCCAGTCACTGATCCCCAGCAGTACTTACTCCTTTGATATAAAGTATACGTCCTGGAGGTCCAGGGGGCCCTGGGGGCCCAGGCAAGCCTGGAAGGCCCTGGTAAGAGAAAGCGAAAAAAGGAAGGTACTAGACAAAAAATAAACCCCAACCCCAAACTAGAACCCTTAAAGCACTGCAAATTGAAACTAAATTAAAGACAGTGGGTCTCTCATCCAAGGAAAATTAGGTATTCTACACTGATCTAGAACTCTTAAGACTGCTAAAATTCATAAATTTTCAAGTGCCGGTCAGATATGTACATGCTAATTAGCAACCCCTGCTAGAACTGGAGGTGTGACTGCCTTTTACAAAAAATGTATGTCAGCTCTTTAATGTGTAATTTGAAAACTTGGCACAAAACAATGTTCACCTTTCAGTCCACATCAGTGCAACTTTCTGTGAGGTGACATATGTCATCTCATCAATAATTAGATCCATTAGATTTTATCTTCCCTGAGCACTCCAGGAAGGACTACTAGAACATGTAGCCACTTTTGTTTGCTTGTTTGCTCTAACCTGTCAACCTGATGTACTTCATCTAGTTATACTTGCTACAATAGTTTTCGTGTGGTTAAGAGAGAAAATCCAGAAAATGAACTTTAACGTTGTTTGGAGATATGGAGGAAAGGAAAATCTACTCTAATATATTCTGTCATTTTCTTCCAATTAGAAATTGTCTAATTCATCTGTTTTCACTTTCCAGGAACTATATTTCTATCTATACCTTCTTCTAGAGGTGCAAGCCACTTTCAGTACCTGGTCTTTTTTTCTGCGGAGATACTTAAATACTTACCAGTTCTGTGAAGATACTTACCAGTTCTCAGTCTCCCTGCTACTCAAATAAAGCAATAGCATCTCACTTATATTTATTGTCTAGATAGACAAGACACTTGTGCCTTGCAGTTTGTATGCCATATTTTTTTTTATTTTGAAGAAAGTAGAACCAGAGGCTTCCTACAACAGAATCCATTTACAAAAAGTGCCCTACTGAAATACAGTGATACTGACTTTATGCTAACACAGTAACATACCCTTGTATTTTTTTTCAGCATTATCTCTGATGCAGATGAAATAGCATTAGCTGCTGCTGTGGCATGGGTACCAATTTTCCTAGCCCAGAATGTCCCATGACATCAGAACAACCACACAAGTTACTCTGTTCTTGTGAAGCTTATTGTTTATGCTCAGCAGTGTTAGCTGTTGTGTGGTCCAGTCTCAACGTTTGCCATGAGACAACTTGTCTGAAATCTTTTCATGAGAACAGACTTGCAGCAACAGGAGCTTGGTTCATCACTTGTCATTCCACAATTACAGGTTGTAGGTGAGCATGGATATGTGATCATCTATGCAGAGGTCATTATTTTGGATATATGTACCGGGCAACTGCAGCAGGTAGCAGGTATTAGTGAGTATCTCCTTGTTAGTAAAGTAGATATCACTTCCCTGTGATATGCTCAAGTGCTGTTTGTACCTGGGCTAGAAAGCTCAGAGCTTGTGGGAATATCTTCACATCACACAGGTGGCCTGGACCAAGAAGTCCTCGATATATATAAAAGAACTGGAATAAAAAATCTTGTGCTATTTGATTTGAAGCTGCTATGGTAGCAGTGAATGACACACATAACTGTTACACCTGGGAGCTGACACAACTTTGTGTATCTGCTAGGACTGCTCAGATGGACCCAGAAGTTGACTTTTCAATGACTGCTGCTAGATAGGAAAAGTAGCAGAAACACAATTGTTTCTAGATCATTTCAGGGTTTTAGTCCTATCATCATTTGGAAGGAATCAATATAAATCAGACTTCAGATTTTAAAGGGGTTTTTTTCAACTAATTTAAATACAAAATAACTTACATTAAATGCTTCACCTCGATCACCTTTCGCACCTCTCAGTCCATTCAGTCCTGGACGGCCCTGAAATAAGTAGAAATAATTTAGTATGTTCAGAAGCAACATTTTCTTTTCTGTCTTTATCCCACTTGAGAGCATAATACATACTGGGCGTCCTGGGAAACCGAGTTCTCCTTTGGGTCCAGTAGGTCCTATTGGTCCCTGAACAAAAAAGAAAATGTGATTATGGCCCATTTTGTTGATCTTTATTTGATTGTTTAGAATAAGAGACATAGCTTTATATCTACATTAAAAATAAGTCCATGATTGCCTGTAGAGACTGCACAGAATGTCCTCTCTGCTTCCTCTACTGAGTGATCTCGGAAGCTGAGGACTGCATGTAACAGTCAGCTCTGGTTTGGAAAAGACCACCTGTCTGAAATGAAGTCTGAATTTCCAGCCCCTTGTAGGGTGTGCAATTCAAAACTGACTCACCTTGTATTGAAGAAAAATTAAATGCATCACTTAGGAAAAGAAAAGAAAGTTAGAGATGTATGCTTCGTGCATCTCCCTTTTTTTTCCTTCCCTTTTTTTTTCCTTTGTTTTTTAAATTATTTTTGAATCAGGCTCTATGAGAAAATGTCTGTGGATCAGCCTAAGAATTCATACAGCGACAGGCTTCTACTTGCCTCTCGCCAGCCTAGGTTTGTGGATTCATCAGGCTGATAGTTGAAACACAGCAGTTTCTTCTTTATACAAGTGTGACTGACTCACCAGGCCTCACAAAGTAATACCAGCCACTGCAAAAATAGAGGGCAAGCAGGCTGCTTGGGAAACGTGGTCCAGGACTATGGATGACCTATGATGGGGCATTTGCAAGCATGCAGCTTCTAGGCAGCCTGCAAGTGATCAACAAAAAGCAGCACATCTGAGGATCTACAAACTTTCAACTGCTGTCAGCTTCCTGAAACTCAACAAAACCACAAGGGTCTAGACAACCTCTTTACATACGTGTCAGCCTTTCTGGTTTCATTTCCTTTTTTTCAGTCGGCTGAAATGCTGAGATACTCCTTTTTGAATTACATGTTAAATAATCTGTCTGTAGATCTCACACGGATACCACTTACATGTGACAATGGTTGTGTTTAACCCCTCACATGATATCACTTCATTGAAAAGTGATATGTACATTCATGAAAAATTTATCTGATGAAGAAGATGAGATAATTTCTCTTAGCATCAACCTGAACATTCATGGATTAATTGTTGTAGTTTTTATCCTGCCGAAACTGAAGACTGGATTAGACTTGAAAGTCATAAGCAGTTAACATAGGAACACATTGATTTATAATGTCACCATTTTAATCAGAATTTAAAGCTCATCAGAATTTAATGTCAGCTGAAACTGCTTGAAGGTGGTAAGACTTTTACTAATCTTCTCATTTATTTCCTGTTTGAAGGTAATTTCTGCCCATGTGATCAAAGTTAATGCCTGTGTCTCAATCAGGCAAGAGATTGCTGCTGAACTGGCAGACGTGAATTTCAATATTGTGCCCCCAAGATTTCAAAATTCAACCCATCTTTCCAAGATACCACATCCAATAATGAGGTTTGAAAAAAAAAAAGAAATCCAAAATGTTATGAAGCATTTTCCTATTTCACTCTCTTGTACCTGAGCCTTTAAACAATATGCAAATCTGAACTTTAATCAGCTGTGAGGATGATTAGAAACAGACTTCTTTTTTAGTTTAAATAAAGAGCAGTGTCTGAGCTCATGCTTTAACTGGGATTTCAAATAAACATTAACAATATGAGAGCTGACTAAGCTGGGGCTACCTTTACTGTTTTTTCTAAGTGCTGGCCCAGTCTGACAGGTGTTAGCAACTCCTTGAGACAAAAGGCAAGCAGTCACAGCTAGAAGTGAAAGAAGGAAGCGAGGAAGCCACAGGAGTCTGCTTACCACAAAAGGAAACTTCATTTACAACAGCACGATAGACTTGGGCAGACTGGCACTGAGGTGCTTACTAAGTGCTCTTCTTCAGTGGTATGTAGCCATTTGCTTCACCGACAGGGAACAGCACAATCCCACACGTAAAATGTTCTCATTTCTCCTGTGGCAGGAGCTTGGGTTCAGTCTGTCTGCTTTTGCTCATAACTGTACCGACCTCCTGACTATCCCTAGTTCTCATCTGGCAAACTACTACTTCTCTGTATCTCCTTGTGCTCCAAGCTCCTGTGAGCCTATCTTCTACTTAGCTGAAGTCTCAAAAAGGAGCGGAGCAATGACTAGGGATTTGTTTTAAAATTCTGGAAATTTGTGTATGATTTTAAGAGCAGAGAGGAACAATCAGGGTCCCCAGCTACCTCAAAGGTGTTCTTGGGCCAGAGACTTAGAGCAAAGTGGAACAGAACCATTGTACTAAAACCTTTGATAAGTTATCCATCACAGTCTCTGGCCCAGCACTCAAAGTCTGTGTATTTTTGCTGCACAGGACTCACACTAACTACAAAGGGTTTTTTTTCTGTGGGACAACAACAAATTGTATCACCCCATTAGCAGTGATGATCAAACAAGAGTTCTGCACTAAGAAGAGGACTGGCTGAGCAAAGCCTTGAGACAGGCTCTATGTGCCAAACTTTCCTGAAGTATAATCATTCCCACCAGTGCTGGCAAGAACTTCCTGGTCTGCATGCTGAACTGTATGAAGCATCAGGTGGCAGTACAAAAGGAGATGTAAAACACAGAGTTTGGGGCTGACAGGAAAAGGACATGTCCACAGGATGCACAGCAATAGGACAAGAGGCAGTGAACGCAAGCTGGAAAATGAGAAATTCCGAATAAATATAAGTAAAAATTTTTTTACTCTGAAGTTTGTCAAATATCTGGAATGTGCTGCCCAGAGAGGTTGTGGAATTTCTATCTTAAGAGTTGTTGAAAACTTAAGTTGACCAATTCCTGAGTTAAAGAGACCTGCCCTGGGCAGTGATGCGGAAGAGATCATCTCTGAAGTTCACTTTCATTCAAAGTTATTCTGCGTCAAGTTGAAAGGGTAGATCATCTTGCAGTCAGACAAGGAGGAGAAGAGGAACATCCTTTCTGGTAAGTTAGGATAGCCTCCTCAGGATATTTTGATTCACAGTAATTAAGAAAGCAGTTACTCAGCACTCCCAGTTATCCCCTTTTGAAGACTACAGAAACTGATGTAAAAGTCTCCTACACACCTTGGTGTGAAGAAATGTCAACACCTACTAACACTCACTTAGGCACAACAGTGACTGGGCTACATCAAAAGCAGAAGCAAAGAAACACCCTTGACATCCTTGATTTTTGGAATACTAGGCGACAAGAAATTGGTGCCCTAACACTGCTGAGTCTGGGCAACTGTTCTTATTTTATAACTAATTTCTTGTGCTTTCTTACAGCATTCTGTGTCCAGTCAAAAGTATCAGACCAAATACTTGAAAGAAGGCCTCTAAATCCTGATTTTGGTACATGGTCTTACTCTACTGCCTGGTGTGCAGCTTTCTCAGAAGCCAATGCAGTGGCAAATTATTGGCATTGACAGAAATCGATCTGATGCAGTTAGTTATTTTAATGTAAATCGTATAAACGGAGAATGATTTAGGTGGAAAGAGAGAGACCCTCTTGCACAACCTCTTGCTTACAAGACAATCTTGTAAGTTAGGCTTGTAGGTTAAGTCATGCCTCTCAACACCTTGTTCCAGAATCCACCATCTCTCTGGGCATCTATTTCTGTGTTTAACCACTTTTAATGTGAATTTTTTTCTTTATATCTAAGTGAAATTTCCATTGCTGGAACTTGCGGTCTTTGTTACTCGTCTTTTTCCTGTGCACCTCTGAGAAGGACCTTTGTTTTATGATTCCCTTTCAGGCCGCAGCAGGGAGCAATTCAAGCTCCTCTCAGTCTTTTATCTTCAGGGCTAAACAAACCCAGTTCACTCAGAGTCATAAGTCATGTAAGTTTCCAGCCTCGATGGTATTTCACTGTCAGTATAGATAGTAACAGATACATTTGTTCTACCAGAATTTAAACTCTGCATCAAGTCAGTAGTTCACAGCACCACATATGTAACAACCACATTATTTTCTAAAGGACAGTGATCACCCTGAAGCATGAATACTCCTTATCATCCCTACTGAGAATTAATGAAACGATAAACAGAACTACTTTTATATTTACTAATATCTGTAAGGCCAAAGCAAAAATAAAAAACAAAAAAGCCATTCATCTTTGGAATCATCTTACCATTGGTCCCACTGGTCCCACCACTCCAGCTTCACCCTGTTGAGGACCAACACAGAGAGAGCAATGACAAAGAGAATTCCTGCAATGTCTAGCAGAGGTGGCTGTTAACAAGGCCATCAAATAATTCTGGAGGAACACAACACAGTACTAGCTCACCTTCTCCCCTTTTCTTCCTAATAATTCAGTTAAAGATCCATCAGCAGAAATGATAGCTCCTGGTTCTCCCTTTTCACCCTGCAATTATCAGAGTAATTACTGTTTACAAAGCACTTCCCAGTGAATCAGAAAAAGTCAAAGCAGCATTACTTTTGTTTGAAGCATGACAGATTAGTCATGCTGTGATATCAAACATAAAGTGATATCAGTATGAGTAGGGTGAAGCTTGATTCTGGGGAAGAAAAGAGATGATCTTTCTTAAAACGTAATAAAGTACACTAAAAATATCTCCCTGAGAGGTAAGTACTTATTTTTTAAAAAAGACTTAAATTGCTCTCCATAGAGTAGCTATGTGAAACGTTCTGCGTTCACAAAAGGTCTCTGCCAAATGGAGACAGGTTGTTGGTGTCTTCTTGTGTGCCATCAGCTTAACGGTCAGCAAATCCTGCTGGAAATGTGAAATCTTGATAGAACAGTAAATGTTTGGATTTTACTACCAGGAAAGCATGACTCATTCTCTCTATGCGCCTGGCATGATGCAACCTCATTAACTTTAAGGAAGGCCGATTCCCAGCATTCAAACTGTGACCCTCTGCATTCCTCTTCCACTACCATGAGTTATCACTTTTCAGTGCCTAAGTGAATGGTTCTCACTCTGGATCTTTCAGCTGTAACTTTCCTCTTTCTACCTCAGGCAGCTTGCTACAACATCTTTCCCAAGATTTCATGGAAGAAATGTGGCTTGAAACCACAACTGCATTGCTGATTAAAATGACAGTCCAGATCATAGACCTTTCACTGAGCTCTAAGTGCTGTAACTCAGTTCTTCTCACAGGTTCTTAAATCATTGTGAGTCCTTCAAGACTCCCTGAAGATACTTTGTATACTTTGGAGTCTCCCTAAGGCTTGGCTAGCTTCACTGACTGTATCTTCCGTGAGATTTTATGGACCTGAGGTCGAATTTCATGATCCTTTAGGTAAAACGCTCCCAGGTGTCCACACGGTTTCACTGTGGTTCCCAAACTTCCTCACTCTTGAGCATAGGCTGGTGTTCACAGCTCAGAAACATCAGATACATCACTATGTTTTTGGTGGGTCCAAAATTAAATGCCTTCAAAGCTTTGAGTTCTTACCAGGGTGGACACCAGAAGCAAAAAAAAAAAAAACAAGCAAAAAACAAAAGTAAAAACCTCCACAACCCAAACAAAAAATCACCCAACTGGTTTTAAGGTTGAGCTTGATCATTTCATGCACTCTGTAAAAGAACAGGAAACCTTATGATAAACAAGGACTGGTATTTGTGGCCTGAGATGTTTCCTTCTGAGCAGTGATGACGCTGTTCATCTGCTACCCCATTTAAACCATAATTAACCATTTCCAAGTCTTCCTATTACTTGTGAGAAAGTGAGCTCAGCTACTTAGAAAGAATAAGCAGAAAGGGTTTTTGTTTTTCTTTTTGTTATCCCCAATATATTAGATGTTCCTCTCCCCTGCTTCCTTGCAGGTAGATAAGAAGGGGAAGAAAACCGAAACAGCTGCAATATTTACAAAAGAACAGAGTCAGTCTTACTAACCTCTCAGCACTGCTATAAAAAAAACCCACTTTTTGTGAAGAAACAAGAGAAAGAATCCTAAGAAGAGAGCTCCTCAAGTCTCATACTTTCTATGGGAATTGAAAATTGCAGTCTTCATTCTGTAGGCAAAGCCCTCTCTGGCATAGGAGGAGGAAAAGACTGATCTTTTTTTTTATTTGGTCTTTGGATATGATCCCTGGGTGTCAGCACAGCAATCAGCTGGCAAGAAGAGGTCACTTTATGTTTAATGTTTATACAGACTTAACCTGATAAGTGCATACTGCACTGATGAATTTCAACACTGGGGCAGGAAGATTAGCCCTTGGTGGGATTCTATCAAGGGATGTTGCTCCGTACTTTCACATTCCACCTAGCACATTTTTCCCATGAACTTATTAACACCACAATCCCTAGCAAAATTAGAAACATTAAACTTTTAATGTCACTAAGTACTTGTCATCTAACACATTTCTCAGCATATACTCTCCCCTATGCATTTTTTCATACCTGTTGTCCTTTAGGTCCTTGTGATCCAGGCAAACCAGTGTCACCCTTTGGACCCCGAGGGCCCTAGGCAAAAACAAGTACATAAATCCATAGTGATATCTGTGAAGAATATGGAGCTAAGCCATTTTACTAAATGTAATTTTAAATTACTGGTGAATTTGAACTTAAATCACTCTGGTTGCAGTCTAAGAATTCTTACAAGGCTAAATTGCCCTCTGAATCAAGTTATTCCCTAAACCAAATATCACATAAGGAGAATCTGTTAGAAAAAACAAAATGAAAAATCCCTGATGTTTTTCACAGTGTAGATGATACACACATTTACAAAGGGAAATATGCAAACATTAATAAGAGTGGAAATTCAACCTAAAATTCTCTATTTCCTCTGTTCTCGATCCTCTCTCTCCATGATCATTCAACCAGACTGATTTTCAACAGAATTTCTGAAGGCATATTTTTAACAGTATGTAAAAATAAAAGAAAAAAAAATCTGAAATAGAGATTATCTACTTGAAAACAAGATGATTTCTTCATCTGTTTTGTGGGGAAAGCATTCCCCTCAGACCAAATTGAACTCTACAATCTTCCAAAAACATTCAGAAGCATTTTTTTACCCACCAAGAACTAAACTCAGGTCTACATAATTTCTGCATTAGTCAAGAGATAAATAAAAGACATGAAGTGAGAACAAGAATAGTATTTTTATGTCTGTATAGAAATTCTATAAATGACAGAGACAAAGAATTCATTATATCACTTTCTAAATGTTATCAGTTCTTTTTCAAACGAAATGTATTTTTAATGAGGTTTTTTTTCCCCTTTCTTTGGTTTTCTATGCAGTCCAGAATATCCAGGACTTAGTAAGCAACCTTCTGTAGAATTTTGGGCAATTTGCCAGCTTTTTGTTAACATCTTTTGTCAGCTTTCCCAGTTTTCTCCTTAGTTGTTCTCAGGCAATAGACAAAGGATCCTGAGACCATATGCATGCTCTGAGCTGTAAAACAATCATAACAAGGGAAAATAATTCCATCACATTACATAGAACATGAATACAATAATTAGAACAATACTATCTGAACTCATAAGCCAAATACTCACAGAATCACAGAATATTCTGAGTTGGAAGGGACCTACAAAGATCACCAAAGTCCAACTCCTGGCTCTGCAGAGGACACCCGAAGAATCCCACCATGTGCCTGAGAGCATTGTCTAAACACTCCTTGCACTCTGGCAGGCTTGGTGCCGTGATCACTTCGCAGAGGAGCCTGTTCCAGTGTCCAACCACCCTCTGGGTGAAGAACCTTTTTCTAATCCCCAACCTAAACCTCCCCTGACACAACTTCAGGCCATTCCCTCAGATCCTGTCACTGGTCACCTCAGAGAAGAGATCAGACCCTGTCCCTGCTCTTCCCCTCACAAGGAAGTTGTAACTGCGATGGTGTCTTCCCTCAGTCTCCTCCAGGCTGAACAGACCAAGTAACCTCAGCTGCTCCTCACACAGCTTCTCCTCAAGGCCCTTCACCATCTTCATAGCCCTCCTGTGGGCACTATCTAATAGTTTAATTATATTGTGGCACCCAAAACTGCCCCCAGCACTTGAGGCGAGGGCTCCCCACTACAGGCCAGAGCGGGACAATCCCCTCCCTTGTCTGGCTGATGATGCTGTGCCTGATGCACCCCAGGACAAGGTTGGCCCTTCCTGGCTGCCAGGGCATTGCTGGCTCAGATTCAACTTGCCATCAACCGGGACCCTCAGGTCCCTTTCCCTGGCACTGTTTTCCAGCATCTCATTCCCTGGTCTACATGCACAACCAGGGTGACTCCATCTCAGGCGCAGAAACCAGCACTTTCCCTTGTTGGACTTCACACAGTTGGTGATCCTCCAGCCCTCTATTTTATGTAGGTATCTCTGTATAGCCTTTCTGCCTTGGAGGGTGTTAACAGCTTCTCCCAATTTTGTATCACCTGCAAACTCGGTATCCTTCCAAGTCCTGCATCCAAGTCGTTAATGTAGACATTTATATATGTTTATGTGGCAGTCTGAGTGCAATAGATAGGTAAGGCACCTTTTGATACTATGGTTGTGCAATGCCTACATGGTAGCCCTGGTATGTTATTATAAAAAATCGTAAATATTTCCTAAAGGATAAAATAAAAAGGGTACATCTTGTAAGGCTTTACTGTGTTCTGTAGTGGTGACAAAGAAGGCTGACGAATAACACAGTTACATATACATATGCAGATAACTTTCAGAAGTCCATTTGTTTCTCATATACGGCATAGGTCTTCCCTTAGGTAGTAATTTTCCATTAATTACATCTCTATTTAAACTACAGAACTGACACTGAGATAAGCATATCAGAGTATATTTCATTTCCTACAGAATAAATTTCTACCTTAGCTGGTAACTTCCTAAGACCTGCAGCATCCTATATGAAAATTTATTAGACTTCATGAAAATTGTGTAAAATATAAATTTTTTTTAAATATTAAACTACATTGAAAAAAACTTAAATCCTAGGAAATTAATACGTACAGGAAATCCTGGTAGACCTGGCTTGCCATCTGGCCCCTGCAAAATCAAAAAACTCACACCCTTACAAACACATATTACAGACTTGCAAAACAGAGTATGCACTTTCCATGTATCGTGTGATTTGTGAGTATCAACTCATCTGCAACTGAATTAAGAACTTCATTCAGTCAATGGCAAAGGTGTGAACCTCCACTATGCCCTATGCTTCTAATTTATCATTTACTTTCAAAAACTGAAGAGACAGATATCCAGGAAAGACTGAAAATGGATTACATTTTCTACATATGAAAGGCATGCAACCATTATTCAGCCTCCTTTGAATCTTTTCCAGATGCTGGCACAGAGATCACCTTTCCTATTTTGGTCCCGGATGTCTTTGGATAGAAAGCAGAGTGTGTAATAGGCTGTAAATACAATCACAGGTTGGGATTTGTATTGGGCACATTTAAGGTTGCCCTTGTGTGATACCTGCAGAGAGACACTTTAATTCTGGTTCAGATCAGCAGGATGTCTATTACCCCACCCACTATGGAAGCACACCTCTTTCCTGACTAGGGTTAGAGCTTAGAGACTGAGGTTCAAATCTTTCTCACTGCAACTGTAGTTCAAGTTACAGGACTTGCTTCTTTTTTGTGGGAATGTGACTCTGACACCTATCACAGAACAAAGGTTTGAATGGCAAGTACCCGCAGCAGAGCGCACACAAGGGGGCCCATCTTATCCCAGCATCCTATTATACCCAGGGATTAGGAGAATCTGGTCTTTGGGAAATACATGAAAATAGTCTTCCATAAAAACTGTTTTACCATAAGCAGAGCTGGATGCAGCCACAATAACATGAAGTTGTCCTATTGTGTAACAAGTGGGAAAGAGCCGTGCTAGACTTGCAGGAAAAGGTTACAGGCTGTTGCTAGAGCTAATGCCCTTCTTCCCGGTTCAATGACAGATTCAGTAAATATTTGTTTTGGGACAGCTGTAATAATAAGACACAAGGTTTTTCAAACTCAAGCTATGTATAGTGAAATTCTGTTATTGGCTATGAACATTCTGACTTTCCTTGTTTTATCAGGGATTGAATGTGAGGGAGATCACTGTGCTCACCAACAAGAAAACAGATGAAATGAAATACACAAACAACAATCCACAAATGAAACTAGCTGTGAAGTAAGTTGCTTAATTTGTGGGGGTTAAGATTTTGCAAAGTGCAGCATGTTGTACACTTTTCGGCAAGTTTGAATAGACTCCACAGCTTGGAAAAGGTAGATTTCTCTTTGGATCCAGTCCTAGGAACTTGAAATCATTACCAAGAAGCATTCAGGATTTCAAGTATTTGACGGAACTATTTTGCAGCTAGAATGGAACCTAAATTCCACATCTGTTGTTCTGTAATGAAATTCCTAGTTTTTCATCCACAGCTATGATTTGTGTGAGACTAAACTCATACACAGGAGCCTAGCAGTTCTAGTTGCAGTCCCAAGCAGAACTGAGCAAAATACTTTTTATCCCAATGCTTTGTTACTTGAAAAACAAGAAGGAAAAAAAATTGAAGAAATGTGAATCTTGGTCTCTACTTTTGCAACTGTTCTATATTTCTATAATTTGGAGCATATAGTTCAGAATCAGAGATAAGTCAATTTCTTTATTCCATGTGAATGTGTAAAAGTAGTTTGCTCACACAGAACTCAGTTCTGCCTGAAAGTACTTCTGCGGAGTTTAGTGCTGGAGTTAACAGGAACACAATCTGAAAGTGTAGGAAACTCATCTCTAGTTGATACTCAAAAGGAGACATTGAAGATAGAGCAAATCTGAAGATTTAATAAAGCAGCATATACTCACTGGAGGCCCAAGCAGTCCTTTAATTTCAGTAAAATTAAAAATTCCATCTGTATCATTGAGAAATAACTAAAAAAGGGATTAAGAAACAGGTTATTTCAAATTGTTTATCTAAGGCACACACACACATTTTTAGAAATGTAAAGTTAGCTCTTTATAACTATGAAAAACCCCCAAACGTAAATAAGGCCACAGAAAAGGCTCTCTACTTCTCATTTTTGTTATACATCTGGTATAACAAAACTTAGAATTTCTTTAACATCTCTTCTCTAAAGATCTCAGAATGCTTTCAGAAATTTAATTAACTGACTCACATTTTTAATTTGAAAGCTGTGACACCAAATTTTGCAGCCTGAAGTCATTTCTCCTTAGCAAGATAAAGATGAAATGAAGGTTTTATGCTCCAGTATGTCACTGGCATTCTAAGATGGTGAATCAGTCTGAGCACACTCATCCTCTGCTGCAGAGTTGAAGTTTTAATTGTATTCTGAACATGTCTGCATCACACCATGCAGTGCCATGCTGTGATTCCTAAGTCAGCACTGATCATGCTGCTGTGTCTGAAACTAGCTTGGAACCCCAAACTTGGATGTGGACCAGCTCTATGCTACCCCGCTCTGAGTCTCAAGACCCCTGAACAGTGCAGTGTAATTGCACTGCTGTTATACTGCTTCCTATCCTGGAGTTGGTGAGCTCCCCATTAGCACTAGCATTTCTGCATATTTCCATCACAGAATCATAATAATGAAGGTGGACAGGGATCTTTGGAGCTCTGGTCCAACACTCCTCAATGCAGGTCTGAATGGATCATATCACTCAGGGACTTGCCCAGTTAATTCCTGAACACCTCTGAGGATGGAGATGCCACAATTGTTTTGGGCAATCAGTTACAGTATTTGATCATTGCCAGGGTAAAAAGGGTTTTACTTATATTTAATTGGAATTTCCCTTTCTCCAACTTGGGTCTTTTGCATCTTATAAAATTTCCATACACCTGCAAGAAGAGGCTGCTTCCATCCTCTCTGTACCCTCTGATAGTGTAGTTGTAGACAGAAACAAAGCCTCTCTTTAGCCCGCTTTTTGCCAGGCTGATCAGACCCAGTTCTCTCAATGCTCTGGTCCCCTGAACATCTTGGCAGCCCTGGATGGGGCTTGCTCCATTATGTCAATGTCATTCTTGTCAAGTGGATCTCACAGCTGGGCACAATACCCTAGAAGCTGTCTTGTGAATGCCAGTCACAACTCTCTGAGTCTATCAGTTGAGCTAACTTTCCACCAATTTTATCATTCTCTTATCCACTTCACAGGTCATCAGTTTGATGATAGCAAAGCTATGAGAGACTGCATCTGAAGCCCTGCTAAAGTCAGAGTCTACAAATTCAGTGCCCATCCCTTGTCCACAGAGAAGTGATGATTTTGATCAGGAACGAACTGCTGTTAGTAAATCCATGTTGACTGCTCCCCATCAGATTCTTCTCCTGATGTTACAATTAGGCTTTCATTTTGGTTTCAAATAGCTGGTTTAAATAGCTGTTCCCAATATTGTATCACATGGTCTTACAGAACAATTCAAGACAGACAATACATAGGTGCTTGCTCCACATAAATGTTTAAGGTGAAAAGATATCCTTTGTTTTTGTTGTTTGTTTAATTTCTTTCAGTCCAATGGTCCCACTTGACACTTTAGCCTTGTTTTGGATTCAGAAGTATGTCCTGAATCTCCTTGGAAGCTTGAATTGGTCCATTTGTTTAGAAGGCAAGCCATGCCATCCATTTCAATATAAGGCTCTGTGTGAAGCAGCATATTCCCATTCAACGTAATGAAAATCTGAATTTCACAAGGCCAGGACAGGGCACGCCTTCAGGTGCCAGGGATTTACTTAGTACATGAATAAACATGTTTTCACTGAGGTTTTGTGAAATCTGAATGCCTCTTTTTCTGCCTACAACCGTGTGCAGATCAACACTACCAGATCACAATCTTTTCCAACATTTGCTATGAATACAGTACCCAGGAACTGAGTTTGACACTGCCCTGCTTTGAATAGGAGGTTTGACCATATGACCTCCAGAGATCACTTCCAATATTCTTATGAGTCTCTGAATACTATTTTTCTAATCCAGATCACACATCCTATCCTATCCTATCCTATCCTATCCTATCCTATCCTATCCTATCCTATCCTATCCTATCCTATCCTATCCTAATCCTATCCTATCCTATCCTATCCTACGTCATCTGAGCACGGCAGTGTCTGGTCAGCTTTCTGTACTTTGAGGTCATGTTGCATAATTCATACAGCTAAAGCTTGCTACTTCTACTGGGTGCTTCTTTCTGCTCCCTGTCCTCATGTTCTACAAAAACCACTGGAAAAATTGTCAAATAAAAATAGAGTTTAGATCCTACAGGCAGCACTCCATCTCCCAGGCTGCATGAACTCTGCTACTCTTCAGGGGCAGTATGATGCCCTTGGTCCCACTCTATTTCCAGTTCTACACAGCCCAGAAAAGGAACAGGACATGGGCTGCTACTTTAATGACAGTAATAAAAGAGTCCTGCTGCTGCAATTGTTCTGCTTTATCTGGTGGCAGAAATCCAGGAGCCCTGGGTTTACACGGTCTTTTCATTGTGGAATCACTCAGTATTCATTGCTTTTGGGCTCAATCCAAACAGTATTGAAGTCAGTGAAAAGAATCCCAAAGGCTTTGCTGAGTCTGGGATCAGGCACATTGTATATTTTATACATACAGTTGATCTTCAAATGGAAATTGTGGTTGGAAGTCAGAAAACTGTACATAATGCTGAAGAAGACTTGAAAACAAAAGGTAGAGTGAGGATTAGAGGAAAAGATTGCACTCTTCACAACCTCCTCCAGGTGTATAATTATTTATCTTTGGGTTTGGGTGTGCAAACAGCTTTAATAACAACAATCCAGCAATATAATTCTTCAAGACATTGAATTAGTTCAGAAAGTGCTGACTATATTACTAAGGACAACATAATTTTCCATATTTTCTTCACCGTTGTGTTTTAGGATGATTGTCTGGGTTGGTTTCTAAGTAAACCTTCAGCTTTGCATCCAAAAAGCATGAATATGGCCTTGCTAGAACTACAGAAAGAACAGAGTGAACAAAATCTTTTGACATCTGCTTTACACCCTCAACATTAACATTTCTTTGTGACTTTTGTTTCTTGTACCTAAACTATGGGCGAATAGTGGCAGCCAAAGATAAAGGTTTAAAAGTGTGACATTTAAATCCAATCACATTTGTCTATTCAAAATTACTTCTGTACTATACCCAACTAAATTTGTGTGATAAAATCATAGCAACAAATATGGTTTTCTGGTTATCATGATTCCATTCATGAAAATGCACTGCGTATCAGCAACTATGCTCCAAAAGAGTGAAATAGCCAATATAGGATGAGAAATATTGATTTTAGTGTTTTGGAATATCAAACAGCAGCAAACAGAGGGACACTGTTTTTTTGGAACAGGACAGGTCAGAGCAGACTTCCTGGTCAATCACAGAAGGCAACAGAGGAGGCAGCAAGGACAGGAAGCCTCTGAGACCCACAGTGCTGGTGGGAGCTGCAGAAACCTGGAAATGGATAGGTTCCATGGCAGACCTCAGTTTTAACCTAACATGTATTTTCACGGTATGAGAAAGGATTCTTGAAGGAACCAAATCCCCTCCATTCACATAGGGACCAGGTTAAATGAGAAGGAAACCAAAGTCCACTTTTCAGCGCCGCTCAATCAATGTGCTATTGGCCAGATACCGATGAGGCCTGGCCCTGAGCCACGGCTGTCTATGTCAGGTCTAAATATTTCAACAGTGCTGAAATTGCACTAAATCTTTCTTTGCTTTTATATTCATCAAAAAGTTATTTTAAAGTCTGTTTAGTTGTAGCCACACAGCCCTTCTTAAGGAAACTTCCTTCTAACTCTGATGGATAAGTCCACTGGACTTCTGTAGCCCAAGAAGTCCTTGGCTACACAATGGTTAAATGAATGAACTAAATAACCCTGAACTGGGGAGTGATCTCTCTAAGTGCCCTGTGGTTCACTCGGATCACTGATCTCTGCTGCTCTACCCACATCAAGCCAATATCCACATTACAACAGCTGGCAGTGTTATTTATTTTAGTTCTGCAATTCCAACTGCAATTGATAGGTCTGCTTGCAATAGTTCTTTTCCATATTTGAAGCTTACTATGAAAGATGAGAGACTGAGTCAACAAAACGCACTTGGATAATTTAATGTCTATCTCAGCAAATGTATTGCAAGCAAATGTCCTGTTCTTACACAAACATTTGTGAGATAGGAAGAATTCAATGTCATACATACTGACGTATAGTTCCATACACATTTAATTAACTGTATCAAAATCCAGTACAACAAGTCCTCAGAGAAATCTTCTGATTAACAATGCAGAAGATTTGACAGCTCTTGCTGTACCTCCCCAGAACACCTATACTACAAATGTATATAAAGCCACACATATTATGCTCTCAATTTTTTAAGAGAGCTTACTTCTAAAACCCAAAAGTACTTAGAGAAGGAAATGGGTTTCTGTATGAATTTGTAATACACCTAATGCAATACAGCTTCTACCAGGCTCTATACATTTTTGTAATACATGGTAAAAGTAGTTCATACAGGGATCTGGAGGATTCAGGGGATGCACTTTAGGTTTCTTCAGACACAGCTGTGTGCTAGATAGATGTGTGGACTATGACTAGTGCATGTAGGGAGCCATGCAGCCTCCAGCAAACAAGTGTCATTAGTTTATGTCAGCTTCAATAATCTTTTTACATTCCTTATATATACTGTCCTCCCTCTGAGGCTCTCATGGTGGTTTTTTCGAGTATTAATGAGCTATGCATCAGCACACTGAGGTTCATTTTGTACTGCAAACAGAGCTGTTTAATCACTGATAAGAGTTAAGGCCCCACAGTGGCACCGTGGCAGGGCTGTGAGAAAGAACATGAGTTTTACATCAGCATTTCTATCACAGCCATTGAGCAGCTCCCCAGAAGCTCCAACAGAATTGTATTAAAGTGTAGAGCTGCTGACAGTCCCACTATGAGCTGGACTTTGGACAAGATCTTCACACAGCCAACATTTCTGTGAATCTATAATTCTGCTCATCCAAGACTCAGGATCCAAGATCCTAGTATTCTACATGGATTCCCAGTAAACTCAGTAAGGAAAAAAACACTTCTGTTGGGACGGTGATGTGGCCTATGGGATGCCAATTAATGCTGTATTTGCCATCAGTAGCAGAAGCCTAAGTGAAAGCCTAGTTATTTCAGTCAAAAAAGGTTATGTGTAGTTCAGCTTTATGATAATGATGGTGCCAAGCTCCCCTGAGCACAGATTTCTCAGCTGGGCTTTTTCTCTTCTTGCAATTACAAGACTCCTTATTGCCCTTATATGCATTCCTATGGACAAGTCTGGCTGTTTTAGGCACCTCCACCTCCCAGAGGTGAAGTTTCCTGCATCCCCTCACAGTTCCTCCAGATCTGAATGTCATACCAAGCCAACTTCTAGGATTTTTGTTGTCAGCTCCAAGTGGGATTCATCCTAATCTCCAGCCTTCGCTACTGCAAATAGCACTGTTTTTGCAAAGGCTGATGTACACACAGCAAAACTAACTGAAAATATACCTGCATCTAAAGCATACTGGAGAGTTTTTATGAGCTTCTTGTATTTTACCCTTTGTTGCTTCCACAATGGGGTCAGTGCTCTGGTTTGTACAGTGGACAACTGACAGGAAACATGTCTCTCCCCCACATGCTGCTGTGCCTCAGGCGCTTTGCTTTGTCAAATATCCCCAGTTTTGTATTTCTGTATTGATTTTTATTTGATGTTCACAATTCCTGCAGAATCACCTAAAGAGCTTGTGTGAGGTGCTCAATATGACCTCATAATTCTTGGAGATAAGCTCTTTACCCACTTTCTTGCAGTGTAATATTTTCAAAACAAATCCATTTGATACAGAGACATACTGAGATTCTTTTGTTTTGAGGAGTAGACTTATGACCTGAATATGAGCAGCAGAATTGCCAGTGTGTTAACCACTTGTGCCCTCTTCTCTGTTAAGGGAGTTACAGACCTCAATGCCTGATGTACACACTTACCTCAGGTATTGCTATGACTGGTCCTGGGGGTCCTGGCGGTCCAGGCGGTCCCACAATACTGTTCCCATCCTGTCCTGGTTCACCCTGTTTCAAAAACAGGGTGCATGTGGAAAACCCATATACTAAGTGCTACATTTCACATAGGTTTTTGAGAAGAATGAAATCCACACAATCTCACCCGAGGTCCTGGGTCACCCTTCTCCCCTTTTGGACCCTGCAGGTGATAAAAAAAATGAGTATAAGTGATTAAAAATGGGAAATTATGAAATTTGCTCTCCCTTTCTTCATAAAAAGCACAGCAGTGAATTGCATATACAGAATGATCAATCCTCAGATCTCTCAAAACACACATGGGGCCAACTGGTTGCAACTCAGATCTTCTGAGGATTTGATGTTTAAAAGTATTTCCCAGAACTTTTGACAGAGTTCACAGACGACTAGAAGCAAATGGGCACAAAACATTTCATTAGCTGGGAATTAATTCAGTGAACCTTTCTTTCACTGCACTGAAATCAGCCATCCGGTGCTGTCCTCTTCCGGCATCAACCACATCAGTTGTGCCTGGGATTTCCCAGGGGACCAGATAGGAGAAGACAGGGGAACTAAACTGTCATCTTTCAGGCAGCTTATTTCTAAGCTTGATCAACCCCTCTGTAGAACTCCCTGTGCTGGAAATGCAGACAGTTTGTCTGGCACAACTGAGAGGAAGGCGCCAGGGGACAAGCCATGGGACTTCCAAAGGAAAGCACGCTGTAATCCTCAAGGGTCTTAAGCATGAGAAATACATTAAAATCACCTATGAGCCTGCTGGCTTTCCTCTAATTAAAGGCAGAGCTGATTTCTGAATAATTAAAAGCAGAGGGAGCATTGAGGAATCAGAACCAGCCTCTGGAGACGGCTATATCTCTTCTGACTGATGAGGGAGGCACGGGCAAGGGACATCCTGCTCCTGTGTTCGGTGTCTGAGGTAACTGCTCCAGGTTAAGCAGGACAAACACAACCCCAGCTCTTCACGCTCTACTAGCAAGTACCCTGATCCTTAAGAGGTAGGTTTGGGAGCTGGTGTGTGTTAGGCGATCACAGATTATGGTAACCCTACTCACCACTTCTCCGGGATGCCCAGCAATGCCAGGAAAGCCTGGTTTTCCATCTGTGCCCCGCATCCCCTGTAACAACAAATACAACAATAATATAAAACAAACATACTATTATTCTCTCTGAACTGCATTCAGTTTCATACAAGCAGAAGGCTGCCATTGGGGAGGGACACGATACAGTTCCGTACTGGCTGGTGGGCAGGTTTGGGGGAGGCTCATTATCTCATTAGTCATCTGCTCTCTCCATTCCTCCTGCTCTTTCCCCCTCTCCAGAGCAGGCTTACAGTTTTTTTTTTTCATGCAACTTCAATCATTCTTCACTGCTTCCACCCCTGCTTAGCAAAAGGGTGAATTTTGTTGCTTTCCCCCAAAATACATTTGATGAGTTATTTCCACCCTTCAGTTAAGTGGCTCTCAAGCTGGAGGAAGAGAAGGGATGTAGACATTGGCACTGGATGCAGACAGGAGTCAGTATGTGGGGCAAAAAACACCCCCTGCTGTAGTTTAGTACAGGACTGCATATGACTGCTGGAATCTGACAGCTACTCTGTTCTATGTGAAAAACAGAAGCAGTAATGATAATGCAGTTTGCCCTGAGAAAAATGGATAAAAGAAGGCTCTAAATTCTTAAAGGACCAGATAAACAGTGAGCCACACTTTTTGCATCTGTTTTTCTCTGTGTCATTTGAAAGAGCAAAGGAAATGACACAGAGCAGCCTAATGATTCATCCAAGGGACCAATTACTCCTGTTTTGTTTTAAGAGTGGGGCTTTTTATTTGTTTGTTAGCTTGTTTTTTTGGTGGGGTTGTTGGGTGTTTGTTTGCTTTGTGTGGGGTTTTTTTGTTTGGCTTTGAGGTTTTTTTTTAATTTGCTTGGGTTTTTTTGTTTTGTTTTGTTTTTTTGAAAACATTGTTTTCTTTCTAACTTTTTGTTCTGCTTCAACAAAAAATTTTTTGGGTTTTAGCAGTAGATAGTACCACCATGAGAGATTTAATGTGTCTACTTCATTAAGAAAGGATATTCTTGCTGCTACTTCTGTTTTTTGTCAGTGATGAGTGAAGTGTGTAAGTCAGGAATAAAGTATGATTTCTGAAGTACTCTATTCTTCATTTCATAAACAATTTCATAGGCAAGATAAAACGTGTCTGAATGCTAATGGAATTTAGGCATCAAAGCAATTACTGGGATTTTGGTATCTGCATGACTAGTAAAAACGGTACTTGGGACTTAAGTCTCTCAAGTGCTTGTGGAAAATTGTAAGTATCTATCGGCAGCAAAGGCAAATGGGCAGAGGAAATAACCTCGGACCAGCAGCATTTCTGCAACAGAATGTTTTCACTTCAGGCATGTTGGTACTTGCAGGACAGCTTCCTACCATTACAAATGCTGAATAATTTTTCCCATTAATTTTCCTAATGAAATTTCAGTGGGAAGAAAAGATCCAGTATGGGTAAGATGTTTTGTTGCAACTAATGTATCCAGAGACATTCTTATTTCTAAGTCCCTTCATATTTTAAGAATGTAGCTCACTGCTCAAATACAACAGGACAAAGATCTTTTTTAGCCTGAGGGTTAAAGAGATAAATTGTTTGTTTTTCTTTATTTTGAAATAGCCCCGTAGTCACTCCACTTAAAATATACACATATTTCAAATGCATCTATCACATAAAACAATAATAATTACTAGAAAAAGGACCTCAGAAGAAAGGGCATGTAGGAATAATAATAAAGAAAATATTCTATAGTCTCAAACTGATTAAGAAGAGTTAAACTACTGTCCTGTGTGTCAATGCATCAGCTTTAATTATCATGCTGACAAATATCTGTGTGAAATGACAACACTCAAAATATGTACAGCAGATGGAATTTATGGCAAGTAAAGTCCTGCTACATTGTTGGTATTTTTTAAAAATAAACAAGCAGATGCTGCTAGAAGACTGTGATAATACTCTTGTAAATACTCAGCAAGCATAACTGCATTTATCTTGTTTCCTAGACCAAGTTTTGATTTCAGTGCTGTCCCAAATGCAAGAAAAGGCTATTTTATTTTATTTTATTTTATTTTATTTTATTTTATTTTATTTTATTTTATTTCATTTCATTTTATTTTATTTTCATTTTCTATGAGTCACATCAGCGCTCTCTGCTGGCTTATGCCTGCAAAACACACGCGGGTCAGGCAGGGACCTGCAGCAAGGAGCAGCACAGTCCCAAACAGGAGTTTTGGGGTGGGCTCCAAGAGGAGTTCAAAGCAGAATAAACAGGGATAACGATAGACATGAGCCTACTACTGTAGCACAGACCTGTGTCATGGGTGGGGCACACTGGTGAGGGGTGACAGCTTCACACCACCATATGAAGGAGTAGGGGGCATGTGGAGCTTAGTTTTCTATCTAAGCTTCGCTGATTTTCACTTTTGTTCTGCTGAAAATGGAAAGGGCCTCACAAGACACCTTCCAAGACACGCACCTTTTAGATGCAATTTTAGATGCAATTTTAACCGCATTTTAAGCAGAAGTCTTAAGCACCAGGTTACACTGGCTCCTGATACTTAACAATTCACCAGAGAAAGGGGTTTGTTTTCCCAGAGAAGCCATCCTGGGCTTTAATATGCTGACAGAGCAAGAAATGTTAGTTATCCCCTAAGTGCATTAAGAGATGAAAAGAAATTGAGGAAAGAAAGAACTGAGGTTTTAGACCAGGTTAAATAAACTTCCCACCTTTGAACTTGGTGGACCTATGTTGCCTCTTTCTCCCTGAAGCAGAGACATGGTCAGGCTCAAGTATTAAAATGAGCAGTAATTTCAAGGATTTTAAACATGTATGTTACTTGCCTTAAAAACAAAGGAGCCGAATGGAGCAAAATTATTAATAAAAATAAGGCATTTTTTTTGTAAAATGATGCTCGGTGTACATCTGTGATTTAGTTCTGGGATTTTAACCACCCGGTTGCCACCCACATCTGAAGCGTTTGTGGTCACGACTCATTTTTGCTGAGCATCGACCAAGCCACATGCCTGAACCCTCATTTTGATGTCTGAAATCAGCAAATGGTAACATTCCCCAGATCTACCAATGCAGCCATGACCTCGTGCCTCCATGAAGGACTCACCATCTTCCTCCAAAACAGCCAACATAGTCCCCTCACACTGCTGCTCTCTCCACCTACCCAGGCACTGCATCAAACCATAAGCAAAATAACGAACACTGCGCTGTTCCACCTTCGGGACTCATTCTGCAGGATTTTAGCACTAAGTGGACAGGGTTCTTTGATTTTGTAACAGACAGAGGACATACAATGTAGTTTATTTCATTGGAGATAGAGAATACAAACTGGAACAAATCAGCCATTGTCTCATGTCATTATGTTTATGCTTACTGCTTTTTGGGAGTTCTTATACTCGAGAGTGTGTGAAGACTGTAGACGTTTTTTTAATGAAAACAGCTTTTCATAATAATAAAAGTGAAAGTGGAGTTTGGATCCATGCTTACTTGTAAGGAAAGAGAGAAAATTGATCATGGCTGGTCTTCTCTGACAGCCGTACTTGTCTGGGGTATTTGAAGGATGAAGGATGCATGAAACAGAACTATACCTTCAACTCCTCGTGATGCATTAGCTCTTGGTTTTGGGAAGTGGGTGGTTGTTGTATTTTGCCACTGTTGCCTAGTGAAGTCATTTATAATCATGAAAAGTGGGTGTAAAATTCATCCCCATGAGAGTGATAGCGTATTATAACCACTTTATATTAATTTTGAGGTAGAGTACCTGGTTTTGTAAGATGTCAGGCAATAGCATGCTCCTTTCTGCTTCTTCCATATCTTGGGGATGAATGACTCATGATTGAACCAAGGTGACGGTGAAGTGTCTTCGCCAGGGCCAGGGTTTATGACTCCAGCCCCATTCCTAAATCCTAGGAATCATGCTACCTCAATTTCTGAAATCTGTGTGAAGCAGCATTTCTAAGAAACAAAATTTCTGGCTAAGGGCAGAGAATAAGCTCTTAACAAAAAATGTATTTTGAGCACGGAGACTCAGCACCTACTCATGTGCATAGAGCAGCACCATGTGAGAGAACATCTATTCTTGCCAGTCCACTGCAATATCACTCACCAACACGTGTTGTGCAAATTGCGATTTTTTCACTCATAAGTAATGTGGTCCAGCATTAACAGGAGTAGTAGCCAATAAATGGACTTTTTTCAGCCCTAGAAGCTAAGCTCTACAGACTCTAGACAGAGGGGACTGGCTGGATCTTTGGTGGCTGTTGTCCTATGAATCAGGTGCATGTAGTTATTGCTGGCACTGGGCAGTGATTAGTCCTGGGTGTAAGTTCAGGTGAAAATTTCACGGGGAGAGGATGGGGACTGCCATTTCTTGTCTTCCATTTTCTTCTCTTTCAATGCTACTGTTATTTCCCAGGGCAATGAAGACTTTGAATTTCTTTAACTTCGAATTTAAGGTGTTGTCATGCCGTACTATCAACCTGAGTGGTACTTTACATAGGAATAGGAAAAGTCTCTTCTTGTCTAAGGACCCATTCTGCAAATCTGCCCTTTTCTTCAGGGATTTTTCACCTCTCCATTTTTTCCTCATGGGCTGCACAACCAGTAGCAGCATCAAAGTGGAAAAATTCAGTCACTTTTGAGCTCAAATCAAAACCGAGGCAAAGTAGTCATTGCTCCTCCCTTCTTCCCCCCCCCAGCACCTTCCAGAATGTTTTCCTCTCACTCTCTGGGATCAGAAGGTCATGTAGATTTCTCTTTCAACAGCATACATGTAACCTCTTGGAAACCAGCATGACATATAAACGAGTAACAAAGAGAAATTGCCAAATGCCCTCGCAAAATTTAACAAAGATGCCATGGAATGTAACAGCCCAGTTAGTATTTACTCACTGCTCTTGTTGGGTGTGAAATAATTCTAATAATACACATTCTGGATAGATACCCGGAGTTAATTTGCAACAAAATTTGTCCCATATTTAGTCAGTATATGAATCTTACATGAAAGCTGTTATGTTCAGGCAAATTCTGGGAATATAGAAATAAAAAAATATAAAAAATATATGCCAAAGCAGTATAGGTTAGCTTTCAAATCTCTTCACCTTTGGTCCTAATGGTCCACGCTGTCCATGCCTTCCAGCAGAGCCCTATAAAAATACACTGAATTTACTGGTAAATCCACACAGCATTTCAAAATAATTTTTTTTCAGAAAAAAATTAAATTCACAAGCACAACTGTTACAAAAACAATACTTGAGACCTGTAATATTAACAGAGCACAATAAAATGTAAACATTATTTTAGGGTTGCTGTTCTGATAAATACTGCCTTGCTCTATGTTATCACGCAAAGATCTAAAGATTTCTTTTTCTTACAAAGACAACTTTAGTGCTGTCACTGCATACTATACATACTTTTAGAAAATATTAGAAATAATTAGAAATAAATTTATCCAAGTGCATTTGTTGCAAGGGATTGCTTTCAACCACTTATAATTTTTTGAATTTGCTTTCTTGGCTAAAATTAAGATATGCTAGCAGTTTAGAGGCAACAAAGCCTTGCTAGGTTTAAAAGCAGTTTCCCAAAATGTTTCTTTCAAAAAACATTTGGAAATTCGAATTCCTCTCATCTCTGTGTGGTGATATTGGTTGTAAAGTACAATTATGACTCTATGATGGTGAAATTGACAGCAGTTCATTATTGGTCATTTTAGAAAGTTGAATGGAAGAGACAGGAATTCAATGAAGTGATTGACTTGTCTTTATCTGGAATATGAAGACACATATAAATGGTAATGCTAAATAATGAGAAAACACCGATGAAACTTTACACTGATCTGTGGAAGAAAAAGAATAGAAACCCTGGAAATTAGAGCTGAAGTCAGCAGAAAAAATAAATTTGATATTTCTACTTCAAAACACAATCACTACTTTCTGATTAAAGATTAACAAAAATCTTTACAAAGAAGGTGCCAATAAATGTAATCTATTTCCTAGCAGCTATTTTGGGTTGCAGCCCTCTTAGAAGCAGATACTCTGTTTTCACCTCAACACCAGTGGGTACTCTGGAGTTGTGATGAGGTGTAAATGGCCCATAACACAGTACCAGTAACTATGTAAAAGCATTTTCATGATTACAGCAAAATTCTTATTTTTCTTATCTTCTTTTTCTCATCTGCCTTCTTTACTGACTCAGACTTTGCAGAATAATTAAGCAGTAACAGGAAAATTTTGTTCAACTGCAACAAGACATTTTAAAAATACTTATAGCAGAGTGATTTGGAAACAATGCCTGTTATAAAACCAAATGTGAGAATAAGGCTGTGACTCAGGCAGGTCAGAACGCGCAATTCCGGCCCTGGTTTTGGACACCTCCTTGCTTCAGCTAACAGACTCGATACTTATTTTTGTAACTGTACTTTTGTGCTATTTTTAGTATCTAGGAAAACACGTAAGAGGGAGAGAAGTTCTCTAAGCTATCAGCTGTAACTTCAGTGACTCACAATTCCTAGTACTTTAAACCAACACAGTAAAGAGCTGCTCAAAGTCACTCTTATCTCCAGGGTTCAGTTGGCTTCTGATGATTCATGGAATCACAGACACAGGCTTCTAGAGGCCTGTGGAGGCCATCTAATCCAATTACCCCCCTAAAGTAGAACTGTCACCAGCTTCAGATCAGGTCAGTCATGTCTCTGTCCAGCAAAGTCTTGATAACTTCAAGATCAGATCTTCTGTAGCCTCCCTGGGCAAATTGCCCCAGTCCTGCACCAGCCTCCTGGTGAGCAGCCTTCTCCTCAGGCTTAGCCTGAACATCGCAAGCTGCAAATTGTGACCGCTGTCCCTTGCTGCACCATCTGGCACTACAAGGAGCAGTTTGGCTTCATCATATTTCCAGTTGCCCCTCAGAGACTCATAAGCAGCTACTGGATCATGCCTTTGTCCCCTTTTTGTTTCCAGACTAAACCACTGGATCTCCTTCTATTGTCAAGAATGACAATAAATCCAAATGATCTGGTAGGTACTGCTACATTATATTCCCATATTCCCTACTTGATTTAAGTGGCCCATGCTAGCAAAAAATCTCCTGAGACACAGTGATGAAGAAAAGAGCATCCCTTTGTCTGTGACATTGCTTCCACACTACTGGGAACAGTTTTTTAGTTTAAAAGTGGCATGCCAGATTACGCACATTTGATTGTCAAACTACAACATTTCAGTTTCATCTTCGTATGTGTGATTCACTTTCATTTTGGAGAAGGGACTCTATTAGGGTGAAAGAAGAAACAGAGAGCTAGATAACATGAAAACACTTATTTCACCCTTTAATATCTCAAAAACGTATCAGAGCAGAATCTAAAAATCATTAGCTAATGAGGTATCAGAGAAATGCCATTCCGATTCTTTGGAGGACACAGTTATTGTAATGACATTCAAGTGAATCTATTTCAGCATAGTGACTCTCAACCTACGGCTGACTGGGGCTATATGTTCCCAAAAATTAGAAAGGAGGAAACTTTTGTTTTGAAAAAAACCCCAAACCAAACCAAACAACCGAATAGTAAATTATACTCCCGTCCCCCAAAACACTCACTTACCTTTGGCCCCCTTGATCCAAGAATTCTTGATTCACTTAACAGGTCAATGCTACCTGATCCTTCCATATCCTAATGGAAAAGACAAAATGCTACAGAATTTAAGAATTTATCATTTGGGTTTTTTTTTTCTGGTTTGTTGTTTTTTTTTTTTTTGCAACTGCTCTGTTTTCTGAAGTTCTGTAAAAACTGGAAATGTACTGAACAGAAATATTCTTATCTTTTCACATTAACTTTTTTTCTGAGACAAATGGATGATGTTCTGGAGATAGGGTCTGCTCAAATGTGATAAAAACATGTTGGTCTTCCTTACAGAAACTCTGGTCTTTACTGTTTTGCCAACCTGACACAATTGCTCCAGGACTTCAGGCTGAAGAGCATCAGGCAGAAGTGAAACAACATGTACTGTGTTTAAGCACACTTTTAAGCATATTTTTCTGTGCAGCATTTACCTGCCACCCAGCTACGGAAACACTAATGACTAGTAAGCATTACCAGAACTGATTCATGGCAGGGAGAACTTGCAAAGTTTGTTAAGAGCAGCAACCACTTTACACCAATAAAGGTTCTTCCTACTTCTCACAGTTGAATGTTGAACTCCTGCCTAAAATACTGCTTAATGAAATTGAGGAGAAAAAAAGTTCCACCATCAAATTGTAGAATTAATTATGTTGAAAGAGACTGCCTAGCCCAACTTCCTGTCGAAAGCAGCGTCAACACTGAATTTCAATCAGGTTGTTTAGGGCTTTGGAACCTCAGGCCTTGGAACCTTCCAGAGATGAAGGGTAAGTGTTCTCCAGACTAAGCAAGCTCAGTTCCCTGAGACTTTCATTATAGGTCATCTGCTCCAACCCATTGTCTATTCCCATTGCCCTCTGCTGACTTCAGAAAGAAGTCTCTGTGTAGTGGGAGTCTTTGAGAGCAGTCTCCATATTTTCCATGGAGACTTTTTAGTCATTTTAAAGGAAACTGCACAGAAAGCAGCAACCTCCCTCCAGCTTTTATTGTTCTATGACGTTCCAGATCTACGCCAGAAGCAGGAACTACCAATTCCAAAGCAGCAAAGAAATAAAACTGCAGGCTGCCACAATTACTTGTTTCAGGCCCAGCACCTATCATGTTCCTATCCCTTGGCTTATGCCTAGTCTAAACTTGTCAGACTGTGCCAGCAGGGAATTGTAGGAGAACAGGAATGGGCTGTAGGCAGTCTCGACCTTGATGAGTTACAGCTGTGCTGAACCAGGTGGACTAAAGACCAGAGACCAGCTGACCCTCGGGGAGGTAGCTCATAAGAGGAGAGAGAGACGGGACTCTTGGGTTTGAGCGAGTGAGCAAGCGAGCAGAAGTGAAATAAAGCAGCTTTAGGTGATAGCAGCCTCCTTTGTAGCTCTGGACTAAGAGTTGGTTTTTAGCCCACCATCAAATGGTGCCCCGTGTGAGGATTATGATAGTGGACCTTAGAGTAGTCTTGTGTCCACCATCAAATGAAGACCCCGATGTGACAGGATCGTGACTGCGGACCTGAGAACAGCCGGTGGGGGAGCCCAGTCAAGCAAGATAGGCGGAGAGTGAGAGCCTAGATGTCCTAGAGAAAGAAAAGAGAGGTACCTGATCCAAGGTGAGGGACTGGGAACATAGGAGTTACATTACGGGACTTATTTATTGACATATGTTTTTTGGAATGAAGTAAAAAGCAACATAAATAACCAGCGGTGGAGCCCAGTCAAGCAATACAGGCGGAGAATAAAGAGCCTAAGAGACACCTGACCCAAGGTGAGCAGCTGGGAACATAGATATGGGGACTCAAATATCAGTAAAGGAAAAATCTGCTTTGAACATTCTGTTGTGAATATTACATAAGAGAGGTAGCTATTGATTTTTTGTTATTAACCCATGGTCATGGTTGTGAAAAAAGATTTTGATGGTATGTGCTGTATAGATTTAAAAGATGAATCAAAATCAACTCACAAACACATTTAAGAATTGGTGGAAACTGCACAGGAAATGCTTGTGCTGTATTTGTTGTCTTGTCTACAAAGAGCCCTATAGAAAATAGTAAACACAATATCTGTAGCTGAAAAATAAAAAAGGGGGAACTATAGGAGAACAGGAATGGGCTGTAGGGTCTCGACTTTGATGAGTTACAGCTGTGCTGAGNTGTAGGGGGTCTCGACTTTGATGAGTTACAGCTGTGCTGAGCCAGGTGTTTCTACTAAAGACCAGAGACCAGCTGACCCTCGGGGAGGTAGCTCATAAGAGGAGAGACTAGACTATTGGCACTGAGAAAGCAAGCAGGAGTGAAGCAGCTTTAGGTGATAGCAGCCTCCTTTGTAGCTCTGGACTGACAGTTGGTTTTAGCCCACAATCAAATGGTGCCCCGCATGGGGATTATGACTGTGGGCCTTAGAGCAGTCTTGTGTCCACCATCAGGGAGCTGTCAATTTGCTTTAAGCTGCAGTTTTAGTTGCAGCTGTGCTGGCTTAGTTGTTTCCTTTTTATGAAAAGGGAAAATCTTAATCTTTCTGTGTTTCGTTTCGTTGCTCACCGCTATACAGCCCTCATTTGCAACATCAGCGTCAGGTGTTGAATCCCCTCACTTTCTTTTAGATGACTAAAATAGCAGAAAATATATTACTTTTGGAGTGAAAGTTCTTTTAGTAAATTAAATTGGGTTGTGGAAGAATTGATGGAATAGTGAATGTTAGTGCATGTGAAGGGCAGGCATGTGGCAGGAATGTCTGCAGATGGGAGAAGGAACAGGAGCAAAGGAGAATCTCCCCCTCCTAGTGATGACAAGCCCTTGTGTCAGCTTACCATGCTTAGAGGACCCATACTCCTGGCCTACTTAGCTTCCTGCCAGTTAGTGACTTGAAATGGCCCAGCTTAGCACAGCTGTGGTGCACTCAGGAGACGGTGTAACGGAAAGGGTTGAGACACCAATTAGATGACCTTCAGCTACTATCGAATGACAGCTTTATGCCAAAGGTATAGAAAACACCATCTGATCTGACTCCACTGAAAAAGATAAATCCTGTTCTTCTGACCTTTCCTGCCAGCTCCACAAGAGTAAGAGAAGCAGAGGGAATGCACAGCTGGAATCGGTTCCTTCCTTCCTTTTGGGGGACCAAGGTGAGAGACCTTCTGTGCAACTTCACCTGAGACTAACTGAGTGTTATTCAGACTTTCATTCTGCTCCTCCATCAGCAATCAGTGGATCAAATACTGGCAGAAAATCTCCTTGTATTCTCTTTGGCCTGTTTACCCAAACACTCACTTCTTAGGGTAAACCACAAACTGTGTTTCTGGGTCCTTTCCCTTGATTGCACTGTGCCAGTCTGTTTTTCCCTTTAAGAGAGTGCTTGATGCCTGCTTTATATAACACATCATCTCTTTTGACATCTGCATGTTTTTAATGGGCTTACCAGGTACCTTCTGCAGCTCAAACTGTTCTTTTGGCAAGCATAAGTGCCAGCAAACACCATGCCATTTGGTTTTTGCACATAGCTGATCACAGATGCTAAGAAGTAGTAACAGGAGTGTTTTGCAGAAACAGCCTTACAGCAATAAACAGACTGCCAACCAAAAGGTAGTGTCACCCTAACAAACTGGTAGACCATGGTGCTGCCTCAACAGATGGCAGAGGTGGGCATCCAAAAGATCAGCTGCAGCTAGCAAGCCTGTTTACAGTAGTATTCCTCTCAGGGAAATGACAATCATGCCCATTTTGTTTGGACTAGATAAAGTTCAAGATGAAGGCGGTCAAGATACTGTTACTGCAGTTAGAGCTCAGATCTTTCTGCATTTGCATCCATAGAAGTGGGGACTCCCAGTTTTCACTCTCTCCTGCTCGTCTGCTAAGTTTTCTCCTCTGAGACTTATCAAAAGCGGCAGAGTTTGATCCTAAGCATCTAATTTCAGGAGAACTCTTTGCTGACATAATAAGGGCATGTTGCCTTCTACTCAAATAGTAAGAATGGGGAAAAGTGGAGAACTTTTTAAGAATGGGCCCTCACAGGTCACAGAAGACTGGAAGTCAGAGAAGCCATCATCTGGGCTAAAACTCGGACCAGGCCTGGGATGAAGATGTGACTTGCCAGTGGTCCTTAACTCATTCTGAGATGAGTAGGTATTTATTCGGGGAGACTCTGTACCAGCCTTTGTAGTGTGCCTAAGATAGGCAAAGGACTGTTTGTATGCTTAGACTTCATGCTGTTCTTTGCTAACAATTTCAGTGCCGGCAATTAAGAACTTGTGAACTGCTAGAGATACTTTTTGTCCATTGAAATTCACTGACATCAGTGAGATTATTAACCAGTAGTGTATACAGTATGATATTCTTTAGTCAGACATGAGAAAGCAAATTAGGTCTCTACAGAAGCACTAGTAGTCATGTCTGTGACACCTCAAAGTGTCTGTAGAGTAAAGAAAAGAAAAATACAAAAGAGTTGGGGTAGATACTAAGATAAACATGTAAGTAAACTGGTATCTTTTAAACACCACCGCTTCACTGCAGCAGTTCTACAGATGGCCAGTAGTTTTCGTCAAACATTCTTACTTCTCTGATGAGACTGCCCTGTGTTACTGTACTGACTTTATTATATCCATGACATTAAAAAACTCTGGAAAGACTTTCCTGAGCAAAACAGCTGAATTAGAATTGAAAAATGGATGGAAGAAAAGGAAAAAAAAAAAAAAAAGGGGAGACACAAATATGAATATTGATATTGACAACTTCTTGACCTCTCTTCACAAAGATGTTAATGTAGCAGCTTTAATTCTTGAGCCTGGGCGTTCTTCCCTTGCCTTTCTTTACTACAAAGCCGCTTTCTGCTCCAACAACATTATCCAAACGAGCAGCTCTCAAACAACATGTAAAATCCATCTTGAGCTTGCCCAATCTCCTATTTTTAAGTGATGAAGGTATTATTCTCAGAAGTAGAAAAAGTAACATCTGCAATTTTATATTTTTAATAGAACATATTTGTTCTAAGTAGAACAGATCATGAGGTCAGAAATGACCAGCATGTGTCTCTGTATTTACAATCCTCGGCAAATTTCAATCTAGAACAAGTTACTGTGTCATCAATTCAGCTTTAAATAACTGTGAAATATACAGGTGGTGTCACTGTCTTTACTCTGGAGGAAATATATTCATAGTTACAACAAACTTCAGAATAGCAAAATACCTCAAATCCCAAGCTGTAACTTAGTCCTGGTGGTCCAGGAGGTCCAGGGGGCCCCGGAGGCCCACGAGGTCCCGGTGGTCCAGGTTTTCCAGGAGACCCAATAGGGCCAGCTTCTCCTTTGGGGCCTATTGATCCAGTGACTCCAGTATCACCCTAAAATAAAAATTCAGTCTATTGATATACTGAATATGCCTAACTAGACGCAAATGAGTAGATTTATAGGATCACAGAATGGTTTGGGTTGGAAAGCTCATCAAGTTTCAATCCCTCTGCCATGGGCTGGGACACCCTCCACTAGACCAGGTTGCTCAAAACCACATACAACCTGGCCTTGAACATTTCCAGGAAGAGGTCATCCACCGATCATATACACGGCCCTGCCCTGGACTTGCTCCAGCAGGTGCATGCCTTTCTTGTGCTGGGGGTCCCAGAGCTGGACACAGCTCTCCAGGTGGGCTCTCATGAGGGCAGAGTAGAGAGGGAGTATCAACTTCTCTCGACCTGCTGGTCACATGTATTAGATCTGGCTGAGCTGGAGTTTATTTTCCCTTAGCAGCCCTCACAGTGCTGTGCTTTGCATTTGTAGCTGGAAAGGTGTTGATAACACACCAGTGTTTTGTCTGCTGCTGAGCAGCACTGGCACAGCATCAGCGCTGTCTCTCTAACATTCTCTCCCCCCACATCAGGTGCTGGGAGGGGACACAACTAGGCTAAAATAGCAAACCCAAATTAACCAAAGGGATATTCCCAATCATGTAATGTCAGCTCAGATACAAAAGCTAAGGGAGGGAGGAGGACTGAGGGGCATTCATTATTTTACAGTATTTGCCTTCTGGAGCAACTGCTTCCTGGGAAGTGGCTGAACATTACTCACTGATGGAAAGTGGAAGTAGAGATTAAACTTTTTTTCTCTTTGTTTATATGCATGCAAACTTTCACTCTCTTTTTGCTTTAGTAAACTGCCTTATCTCAACCTACAAGTTGTTTTCCATCTTATTCTCTCTCCCCACTCCTGCTTGGAAGGGGCGTGATAGAGTGGCGTTCAGCCAAGGTTAACCAACTACACCACGCTTTATAGAGAAGCATGCTGGCCAACTGAGAAATCAGGTCTGTCCACTTCATTAGGTTACACAATAATAATCTTTAAGATTTCTCAGCCCTTTTCATTAATGTGCTGTATCACAGTGATACTGTCATTCTATAAAGACATTGTCTTTTTTGTTACCTTTGGACCAGCAGAACCAGGTAGACCTTGATCACCCTGTAAAAGAAAATCAGTCCTAAATACTTAGAGTAACTTAGAGTACTAGGCAACAAAACCACATTTGTGGTATTTTTCCTTAATAAAAATGCTCACAGATTTCTGTGTTGTTTAATTTGATGTCCTTTACATGAAGCCCTTCATCTGAAACATCAGACCTCTCAGTTAAAAACAATCTATAATTCAGGAATTACAATAACACATTAATAGCTCTGGTCTGGTATGCTGACTGGACTCAGTCTTGTATTTCACTTATTGCTGCAGATTTTAAGGGTTTGGAGCACACAGAATTAAGCACTGCAGGTCACATCCTCATGCTTCTGAACATAAATGTCAAAATTCTTATGGGATATAAGAGAACAGGAAACTGATCCCACCCAAGTTGTCTAGGGCACCTTTCCAAACACGGGATGTGACGACTAGGAAGATTTTAAGGTTCCTCTGAAGCAATCAAGATTTTATCAAGATGTGCTTTTATACACTTTACTTGCCTACTGTTTTTTTTTTTCATTTCTATTTCATGGAATAGACAGAAAGACAATAATAATGCATGCAAATAATTATTTTCCAAATTGCTCTGAATCTAGTGGAATTAATTTTTATATTGGCAAGCTCCTGTCCTTATTCACTCAGCAGAAATATTTCTTGAGTAAAGTCTGGAAAAAATAAGTAACCACCAGGAGTAAAATGATAATGTTTTTTTCTAAAAGCAATGGCAAAACTCCATGTCAAATGTCACTCCAATGAACAACCTTAATTTACTTTCAGTGCATCCTGTTGTTTCTTCCTGTTATCTTCTCTGGGTTAATTTGGAATAATGATCAAAACAGATATTGCAATATGAATTAAATCAAGGTTTTCAGAAAAAAAATAGTAAAAATGGACAAATACTCTTACCTGTATTGAACAGGTGGAAATACATAGTCCTTCAATTCTAATTAAACTTTTATCAAATATACACAACACAGCAAACAGACTCATGAGGCAAAATGTTTTAGTCCTTTCTTTCTGAGGATTATAATTTAAAAAAAAAATTTAATTTCTCTTCCAATTGCTTCTCTTTCCACATCAATCTCTTCCTGTAATATGTGATTAGTGTTCAGCTTACTTCAGCTAGACTTCCTTCTGTTCTTAGGGTCCCTTATGTGAAACACAGACCACTGATTACAAGGAACACAGGTTTCAAGTGCCTGCTTTGTAACACACATGCTGCACTTTCTGGATAGTTGCTGGTTCCCATGTGTGCTGCACTTTTACCAACCTCAGGCTTTTGATATCACAACTCAGAACCTTCAGCCACCAGAGATAAAAATAAATCAATATTCTGGCCATTTAAGACTTGCCTTTTCATTTCCCTTACAGTGTGTGAGCTTACAATGTACACTTGGGAATTCACTTTCAAGTTCTTGTGTGTAACATATGTTGTTGAAGCTCGCTAAAGGATGAAATTGTCTTGTAGTCTTTGTCTCTGTTTCCTCTACATCCTTCTTGAAGCAGGGTGTAAAAAAATGGTGCTTAAAATGGTGTTTTGATTAGCAATAGGTTAGATTAATTTCCCCAAGTCAAGTCTGTTCTGCCTGTGCCAGTAATTGCTGAGTGATCTCTCTGTCCTTATCTTGACCCATCAGTTTTTCATTGGTGGGCACCTGGTATCCAGCCAGAGTAAGCCATGACTTTGTCTCCTGTTTGCCAGATTAAACGGTTTGTGCTCTTTCAGACTCTTCTCCCCTGTCATATAATGTGCTGTCACTCTGTGCCAGGCTGGACTAACTGGAGTTCTCTCTTTCCCCCTACAGACTCGCCTGTCTGAGCCCAGTCATGACTGGCCTTTGAGTGGCAAATCACAACAGAGTAGTTCATACTGCATATCGGATATTGCATGCTACAGAAAACGAGACAGTACCCAATGGGAAATTCTGGATTTCTGGATATGCCTTTTGAGATGTGCTCTAATAATCCATTAGTATCTGGATTCCATTAAAAAATACTGAAGCCAGATGCTATTGTGTTGCAGGAACAACTATTTATGATTTTTACAGCCTAGAATTGACAAAGATTTTCCAGTGAAGTAGAAGCAAGACAGACATTTAACTCACCTTTTCTCCCTTCCATCCTGGTGGGCCAACCACTCCATCACGGCCAGGAGGACCTTGAGGACCCTGTAATGACAGTAAATCTAAAGAAGGTGCCACTTTCTAAAGCAGAGCCCGATTTCTAGAATGTGTGTGTAAGTATTTTGGACCAACTGATGATATAGCATTATGAAAGACTAACGTGCAGCCCTCCACACCACTGTTTCAACACTTTTATTTCTTGTCTTCTGAGAGTTTGGCTTTGTATCAAACCAATATTTAAATATATTTTAATAGAAAACTATATACAACAATCATAAAATGATAAACAAAAATAAAACTCTGCATAATGTAAATATAACATTAGCGTGAAAAATAATGGTGCTATCCAAGCAGGTTTTGACAACACTGTAAAAGACATGATGGGGTAGAAATCCCCAGGCAGCTCAGTTATCCACACTTTTGGCAATGTCAGTGCTAGACAGCAGCTGAGGAAACCTTGGTTTTGACAAAATCAGAAGTGGCTAGGTTTTCTGTGTGGCAGAATCATTAAAAGCAGTTGCGATATGGGGGGAATGGTGTCAAACAGGAGACTTCTGTGTTTTCACTGCAAACAGAAAAGCCGGTAGGTTGACAGAGTTCTTGATTCACACAACTCCAGTGGTACCTTCACATGGGAACAATGAGGCTGGCCTAACCTCCCCATGCTTTTATATTATTCTTTTATGGTGAATTTTAGTACTATATGCAAGACCATTCAAAGTACTTTATATTCTAAAGATATAGAAACAGCCACAGTCAGGAAAGTTGAAAGTGCATTTTGAATTGCAAAGAAGGTGTTATAGAGGACCTTTTAATCTAACACTGCATTTTATCAAATGCAGTAAATAAAACATTAGGGTAACAGTCTATTTTACAAGACTTGCCAATGGAATTTCTTAAAATTACAGTTGTAATCCTCAACACAATTTGATCTGTCTTGGATTCATAAAAGAAAAAGGGTACTGTTGGGAGCTTAGCAGTTCCATGAAATCTGGTCAGCATTTCAGATTTTTTATTTTATACTGCCATCTACAATCAGTACATATAGAGAACAATTGATTTCATCAGCTTCCCATGCACGTGCCTCTTGAATCTCATATTAAAGACTTTTGGGTGCTTAATTTCTTTCTGCACAAAAGATGCTGCTTTCCATCTGGATGGCCAAATACTTTTCAGATTTTGTATCAACTCCCAACTTGGTTATCCTCAAAAAAACTGCCCTCCAAGACAACTGAGATACAGTGAGATCTCCTTTTTAACACTTGTCACCCATACACTTCCTTGATACATGCTAATTACACCTGGTCAGATACAGAAATGGTGATTCACTCTGAGGATGGCGTGAATGTACAGGTCAAATCTAGTCCTGAGAACAACTGCTACTGGCAGATGGTTGATAGGGAATAAGGGAACCATATTAGTAAATATATGGAATCAGAGATTATTCTGAATTGGAAAGGACCCACAAGGATCATGGAGAGCAGCTCTTAGATTAATGGCCTGCACAGAAATAAGACTCACAACCGTGGCTTCAATAGCACCATGCTCCAACAAACTAGGCTAATCTCATAGTTCCAGAGAGGATTCTCAGAGCTGTTCAATGCTAAAAAGATTGGTTTTCTTCACTGAAAAAAACACTTTACTGAGGATTTATTTGCAAGTCAAACTTTAGCAACGTTTTTTACAGTAGAACTATATTTCATACGTCCACAGGAATAAGTGTTTCTACCTAGCTGAAGAAAAGGAAGGAAGAGGAAAGAGGAAAATTGAGTTTATTCTAGAAATTCCCTGTGGCTTCTGTAAGTGATTTAGCAAACTTCATTTTCCTGAAAGCACCACAGGAAAACTAATACTTAGTCTTATTCAGTGTTGGCAAAAGCATTCTTACTTTGTATTTATTCTGGTCCAGATTCACCAGTATCTGTCTGTCAAATGTACATTACTGCTGTGCAGTCATGTGCTTTGGTTAACAAGACTTTTTTTTTTTTTGGTACAAAATTTGGATAAGATCCAATCTCTTAAATAAAAAATATTCTCCAGCTTTATTAAGAATTATACAAACTGTAAGTCTTAGTGTTGCAGGACAGAAACAACATCAATGTTTGTGAGCAAAAGGCTACTCACTTCAGGGCCTGGTTCCCCAGACGGTCCATCTTCTCCTGGTGACCCAGGAGGTCCTACACCCGCATCAGGTGCTGGCTTTCCTGGAAGACCAGGCAGTCCTGGAGGGCCTGGTGGCCCAGGAAGACCCTGGATAAATCAGCAGGACTGTTAGAAATTACCCTAGCCAGGTTCATTTCTATATACACAGGACAGGAAAAAGCTCACACAAGACTGTTCAGGCTCATAAAACTCAGTTTGGGTTTCTACCCCACTTCTGCTTCACTGAGAACCAATTTTAGTTTCACAGATACACTCCTACATAGGGTCACACTGACCTCCCTCACCCATGATCTCTGACCTGTGCCACCTCATAGCATGTATCAGCAAGCAAGAAATTGAAAACCAAAAAAATTTGTGTCAGCTCTCTGTAACCCAGTAAAGATCTCAGACATATCCCAAGGATTGACGTAATGATAAGAGACCTAACCATAATGAATCCAAGGGATCATTGTACAGAGGGAAGCAGCTGGTTTTTTGTCCTCTGCCATTTCATAGGGTTTCTCCATGTTATTGCTGGAGCACTGAGAATGTCTACTCATGGTCAAGACCTGCTTAATGCTGTAAAACTGGCTGCTCTAAAGATCTCATGGACATGAGCAGAGGTATTTAAATTGAATGAAATGAATGGAATGTTACTTTAGGAGGAATAGTACATTTGTAAATATTCCCTCTCATGTGCCAGCCCATCTGTGTTACTGATTGCATTAGCAGGCAAACATGGAGAGCTTGAAATTTTGAGCCACTGCACTATAAGTCAGGAAATCTTTAATTCTGACTTAGGGCCATGGACAGGATTCTGTCAGGAAGAGGGTCGTCTTGGAATTTTTAGTACAGTAAACAGAGCCTTCTTCAGGGCACTCACCTCTCTTGTTACCTACAAAGGGCATCTAAAGAAGGTCCTAAATTAGGCAAGACAGCTAACTTTCAGCATGTGGCAATTATCTCCTGAAGGGCCTTCAGAATAAGGTATTAAGCACTTTTGAGGAATAAAAAAAACCAAACAGAAAAGAAATCCTGAGGCAGAAACCAGTGTGAGAGAAAGAAAAATATTCCGAGTTGTGTTGCAAAGCAGAGGCCTCCATGCTACAGCATTCTGGAGTTCACAGGAACCATAATGAACTCAGAAAGCTGCACTGCAAAACACATCATACAGACACACTTTTTTTTTTAGAACAGGTACTCCAAATTCAAAAAAGCAAAGACCAGGGTCATATAGCACCTTGCACTGACTAAAAGTGGGTTACAAGAGAGCAGGAGAGGGATGGTTTACAAGGATATGTAGTAACAGGATAAGGGGCAACGGCTTCAATCTGAGAGAGAGTCGGTTTAGACTAGATATTAGGAAGAAATTCTTTGCTGTGAGGGTGGTGAGGCACTGGAACAGGTTGCCCAGAGAAGCTGTGGATGCCCCATCCCTGGAAGTGTTCAAGGCCAGGTTGGATGGGGCTCTGAGCAACCTGATCTCGTGGAAGGTGTCCCTTCCCATGGCAGGGGGGCTGGAGCAACATGACATTTAAGGTCTTTCTATGATTCTATGAATCTATGATTCATCTCTCTCTCCTCTTTACTGTCTCCTCATAGTCAGATTAAAAGCATTTTCTCATTTTAAAAAGTCCTCTTGCCCATATTTCTTTGTTGGCCTCCTGTCTCATACTTCTTCCCCATTCACAAGCACTTCGGCCTTTTCTCATCTTGAAATGAAACCCTACAAATCCTTTCTGGATGCTGCAAATTAGGCGTGTATAAAACTTGCATTATGAATTTGACCCTCCACAACTTGCATGAGTAAAATAAAGCTCTTTATTATGAGAAATATGAATATATAATTACCCTTAAAATCCCAGTCTCCCTGTCAGTATCTCCAGAACCTGATTCTTCAGGTTCCAGTCTATTCTGAAATTAGAAGAATTCCATTTTAAATTATTGCTTCTAAAGATGACAAATGCAAGTATCACTTGACATTTACTGAAAATACAGAGACCATTAATATCCTTACAGCAGTCTGTCACTCGTAAAATAAACTTTAATACAACAAAAACATTTCACTTACGTTTCCGGTGTTTCATACCATCTTCTTCTGTAGTCACTGAGTACTGTATTTACCTGCAGGTGCTCTGTGAGCACAGTGATAACTATCCTGCAGGACACACATCCTGTGTGAACTGAAGTAATATCTCAGACAAATTTTAACTTCAGAAAGACACCTGCCAATATTAAGAATATCCTAAAATGCAGACCTCACAAATAACTCCACTTTCCTACAATGTGCCCCTCATTTAAAAAGCCGAATTCTGAGATTCCTACAAGTGGAATCAAAACGATGATTTTTATAAAGATAAATCAATATACTGAAGCCTTTTCTAAAATATTCTGTTGAAAAAACATCTTAGTGTTTAGTCCTTGGTGAGTTTCATAGCTGTGTATGTTTTGCAAACTACAAAGAAAAGCACAGAGAGAAGTACTACCTGAATAAGTTATCATAGTACCAAAGCTAATATTTCAAATGCCTGAGAGTTAAGGATGCATTCCTTGGTGCACTGAGACTTCTTCCACTTCACTACAGAATAAAAGGCCTTGAAACTTGCTGTCACAGAGAACAAGAAAGTAAAGGCAGTGTAGGACTTGGTGTTCACTGCTACATTTTTAGAAGTGGCCTTTGACTGGTTAAACTGTTGGACTGGAGCACCTTGTCCTAGGGATCTGCAGCTGCTTTGCTGGTCTCTTGAAGTCAGCATCAGTGCAGGCTCAATAGTGCAGCAGAACACGGTTACTCTGTTTTTATGCTCCAGAAATATATTGGCATAATTTAGCAGACCCAGAATCAGGGGAGCATATAATCCATTTTGGCCAGTGGAATATGTTTCAAACTATCTTGCTGAATACTCATGATACCCAGTGTGACAGATGGTTTTGTTTAAAAATCCACCACAGGATTTCCACTGGTGTCAGTGGTGAGCTACGTCTACGTGTAAAATCAGTTCTCACAGCATGAACCTAAAATTTAGGCCAGATTCCTTCTTCAGCTGCTTGCACATGTATCCTCATAGATACAGTGGAAAAAGTCCATGTACAGCAGAAAAGTGGATCTGAAACTTATTCTTTAACATCGCCTGAGTACTGAGCATTCAAAATACAAACACTGCCATCAGGCTGGTATGTGTTCTAGTATTTAATGACAGCAAACATAACTGACTGTCAAACCATTTCTCTGTTCAGTAGCAGGAAGAAATTAATAATTCGGGTTTATAATGCCTTTCTGTGGAAATTTTTGTTTCATGTTTTCCCATATTTTGTTGCTTTTGCACAGGAGGGCACACACATCCACTGACATTTTAAAATGTGAATACTGGGTGTTTATGTAGCTTACAGTATTCACACACTTCAGTCAGACATTTATTTGCATTTCTGCATGAACGTTTTAGAAAACATGATTATCTCTGTGGCAGTCAGGCTACTTTCCCAGAGAAAACCTCCTATTTAGTTCTGGATTCCTCTGTGGCAAGCTGAGCTCATTGACAGAGAACCCCAAATACTCACTAATCCTCTGGAAGGAGCAGATGGTCCTGGGGGTCCTGGAAGTCCAGGGGGTCCTGGCAATCCCTCACCAGGATCACCCTGAAATGGGAATTAAGATAAATCAGCAAGGATTTAACCATGTAAAGACTATAAGCACTAGCGGCAGTCTGTGTGGACTTCCTGTCACAAGAGTGGCTGCTTAGATGCTATGAGCAGGGTTGGACTTTTTTCATTTCTAAGAAAAGCTCCCAAGAAACATGATCTTTACGTTGGCAATGGAAGAAAGAACTCTTCCTTTTCTAACTTCTGCAATGAATTTGCAAATGTACAAGCAGCATTAACAGCATTAGGCAGCGCATATGTCTTGCCAGAATAAGGTTTGGCTGTGAATCTTGCATTTTTAGGGTACAGTATATATGCCGCCACCCTCCCCCCCCGATAAACAAACAAACAAATAAATAAATAAGTAGTCAGTGTGGTCACACCATGGTACTCAATCTGTAAATTTCTTGATTTTATTGCTACGCTCTGTAATGCTTTTTTCAATACCACCGTGACATGATTTTTCTTCTATGTGTTGACCTTTATCTACTGCCAACACAATGGAAGACTCTGTTCAAATATGTGCCATTTTCTCTCATAATTGCTACCATCTCTTATACTTTGTCTTTCTTACATCACCTCTGACATTTTGCTGAGGTTAGTTTGAACTGCTTCAGCTAAAGATGTTTGTGACTTTTAATAATTTTTCTGCTCAAGTCCAGAATTTTTCACTCGAGTTAAGAGTTGAGGTTTTGCCTCTACTGATCTATGCTTTACCCTCTAACCTGCCAATTTGCTATCTGGGCTTATGAGCATTTTAATTGTGTTCTCTAAATTCACATATTCGGTTACATAGCAGGAAACACTGACTTTTAACTGCCTCTTTGTCACTTGCTCTTTATGCTTGAGAGTTCATTAGATAAACGTATTCATTCAGTTCTTTGTTCCCTGTGGCTTTGTCAAATGGTTCCTATAGTGATACTTCAGTCATATCCACAGAGAATGTGTTTAATTAATTTGGGGCTATTTTCACTGTCTGCCAGTGTGTTCATTTACAGATGCTCTTCATTCATTTTAACACATCCTTCGCTTTTTTCCAATGACTATTACATTAGTTCCTGGCAGTGTTTGGTGCTTGTTTTCATGCAATTTGTTCCACTTTGTTTGCACTGCAAGGAAGACAAAAACCCCCAGATCTCACATTTGGGTCGCAGTCATTTTTAGGAAGCCTAAGTGTATCCATTCCCAAGGAATATCTCATGGCTGTATCTCTGCACAGAACATGGACCACGGTAGAAAAGTGACAGCCAGCTCCCCACTCTCCACTGATACGTAGTGCCCCATTTGTTCTTGGCTTTCCATTTTCAGTGAGAAGAACCAGAAAGAGGAAGGTGGATCCTACTACTGTTCTTGAAATTAGGATATTATCACATTGGAAAAAGTGTTGACTGTCTTTAGACAGCATAACTGTTATGAATTTTTGTGTGTGCACAGATCAATTCTTTAAGCTTTGCTCACCCTATCAGCACAACCAGGCCTAGGAAATCACACTGGTTTGGATATTGAAACAATTTTCTGAACAACTGATAACTTAAAAATAATTCACATGTGTAAAAGAGGATCAGAGCAGTGTCTCCTTGTTTGTCCTGTTTTTATTGCAGGAATTGTGTCTGTTTAAAATATTACCAAGACAAAGCTCTGCATATGAAGCTTCCAGCTTTCCTTAGTGCTTTTGAACCTATTGTTAGGATTTTTAGCACTTGTTTGCTAACTTCACAATGTCTCTTTGAAGTGTCCCTTGAAAATATTAGTCCAATTTTAAAATGAAAAACTAATCTTAAGATGTCTTTACTAAAGTAGCCATAAAAGTAATCAGGAATAGACTACTGGAGTATTTTCCTTTCGAATATAACTTTTGCTCTCTACAGCTAAGCTGCTTCTCCTGCTGCTGAAATATTCTCCTTCTGATGGCTATTCTAATCAATAAACTAAGGCTGGATGGCCTGTGGCCGTGAGGTCAGCTAGAACAGCCTGGCTGGGCTCACAATTCTTAGGTACTTGGCTCTAGGACTCCTTTTATCCCTGCATGTTCAAAGCTAGTATTTCGAGTATGGTTTTTGGGTGCATTTTGCATGAAATAACCTTAGAAATATACTGAAATCCATCAGCATGAGTATTTGAAAGGAAAAAGCTTACTGGGATGGCACTGGAGGATTACAGAGCCAACCTATGCACAGTCTCATCTTGCAACATACTGGGAGCAGCTAACAACTGATGCTACCCCTGAGGCATTGTCTGAGCGAGGCCTATTTGATACAGGCCAAAACACTGTCAGGGACCATGCCTGCGAGTCTGAACCATCAGCAAATCAGTCAGTTCCTGGGCGTGTTCCTTTGGCAGTGTAGGTGTAGCACTTGTTGCTGAAGACTGGAATGATCACCTAACAGGAGCTGTGACTGTAGCAGGTGCAAAATAAAATGCATTTGCTACTTTGCGCTTTGCTTATAAATAGAAGAAATGTAAACAGCCATAATCTGGACATCTTTCCCATTGGCTTTGTTTCCTTTGAAAGCATCCTGACTGATTTTATGGCTTCCTACACAAGAATTATTTACGTCAGTACCAAGCACCCTAGAAACAACTCTGGTCGCAAGAAGGACCAAAGCAGATTTTCAGGAAACCCAAGAAGCTAATTGTCAAATGACATTTAGGTGCCTGTAACGCCTGTTGACAACTGATATAATGTCTTATGATAATCTGCCTTCCCAGCCTATCTTTCCTGAAGAGCCTGCATCCATACACTGTAGCATTCCAGTTGTGAGTGATCCCACCATGTCTCTGTAACCTCTTAGAGGTGGCAGCCCTGTGACTGTGTAAGTCCTCCTGTTTGTCTCCCATGCTGCCTGGTCTTGTGAACGTACCTGAGGTAGGTCCCAGAGGAGAGCAGGAGTGTCCCCACCGTGCTGTACCTGAGATACTCCCCACATGCCTTCACTTCTCTTCAGCTTATGAGAACCCTCTGCCCAACATATCTTTCCATTACAGCTGGACATAGAGATGGGGGGTTGCCATGCAGTCTTGTGGCCTGATTCCTGTACTGGGGACTAATTTTACCTTTGAAATGATTCTGGATCATTTCAAACTGTACCAGAATAGATGAGATTTATATGGGTCATGTTTGTGAGTTTATGAAGTCTGTATTGTTTTGTTAAACAGATGAAAGAGATTATTAATTTGACACTTGGAGTTACTATCTGTATGTCAATTTTGTGTACAACATGTACTTTAATAATAGATTAATCCATTACATCTCACTTCATCTCAGAAGAGATACAAGTGGTTACTTCAGATGGTTTAACTCTTATTTCAGTTATGTTCATTTCCTAAGGGTAATATGATTATACTGCCTCCGTTAAATCACTTAGCCAGTGGAGTAAGCTGTCCAGAGCAGTTATATACAACACTTGACTTCTCTTTATTAAGTGTTCAATTCATCTTCCTTAGCTCTCCTGTGAAAGCCCAACTTTTTTGACTGCTGAAGTTTATTCGCATCCTTGAAAAATACTTATGATTCTGTTATGGTGACATCCAGCCATTCACAGATGAACAGTAGGATGTTTAAATTCTTCCTGTGATTCTGTATTTTTTTCTCTCTCAGAGTGTACCAAATAATTACATGTCCAAGAATAAATAGTATCTGACTGATTGATGGGTATCAACAGGACACATACTTTTTCACCTTTTGGGCCTGCTTTTCCTTTCAGTCCTGGCAACCCCTGAAGTCCATTTTCACCCTAAAAGGAAATAATTTTTTAAATTAGACATTCTCTTTCATGTAGGTTGAACAGGCTGTACACTTAGCAGCAGAGGCTGGATGTAAGGGTGTTAGATTCTAAGTCTTGGTTTGTGCAGTGGGAGGAGGTATGGGACTTGGTATAGAATGCCCCTGGCAGTGCCCAATATGTGCCTCTCACCACATCTACTCTTACCTCAACCAAGTGGCAGAGAAGCCTATTTGGGGGATACAGATGGAAACACTAGCAGGCTGCATTTGGATTTGACAGAGTGCCAACTGGACTGCCACAGCACTGATAGCAAGGATTTTTAAAACTGTGATATTTGTAACACACTACTGCCAGCTGCTGCTCTGAGTGCACCAAATCATACCATTAACTTAAGCCTGCTCCCACCATCTACTAAAACATTTTTTTGTCTTAGCCAACCTGAATCTTTTCAGTTTCCACCAACTAGGATCCTTCCTGAGGACAAGCCTCTGACAGGCAATGTGGGATACTAGATAGTATTTCACCCCACTTTCCATTCTAAACTTCACCAGTCAAATGAATCCCAAATTACCCTTCTTTATGTCTTCATATTACCTACATACAACATGCATATGCTCTTCCTATAGAGGCTTCTTCATCAGCTAGAAAGAACTCCCACTGGACAGCTGTGGTTATGGACTCTACTGGACAAGTTTTAGGACTGCCATAATTTTTAAGATGGGTTACATAAAATCATTAGGAAGAAAAATGTATCTCTAAGACTGAAGGGTGGGGGTTTTTTTTCTATGATGATTTTTCCTGTAGAGTAACTGGTAGCAGGTTCATAGAAAAGTAGCCAACACATGACCAACATAAACGTAGAACATACTAATTTCATTGCTGAGTGAAGCCCCATCAAACCAATAGTAAAGTTGCATGGGGATATGTAAGATTGGAACCCAGATGCACATGGGAGAAAGCGTAACTACAAAAGTACAAGACAATATCACAAGATGTCTATGATAGAAATTAGGGTTGTTTTCACAAGGACAAGACAATTGGTTTTGAAGCATTTGAATTTCATTTGAAGAATTTTCTCTAAGACGTATTGGTTTCATAGAATTTTCTTTGAAGATATGCTGCATGAAAGTAGTCAGGCTTCTGTTAATACATAAAATATAAACTTCTTGTCTAAAAACACCCTAACGACACATAGCCTGAGTTTTGGCTAAGTATTTGCAAACCTAGCTACATTTCTTTGAACATACCAGTGTCTGAAGGCAGCATTCAGGAAGGAGCTCAATAATGCATGCAACGAATGACTACAGAATTATTTTTCTTATATCTTAAAACACACCAGTTTCATTTGAGCTTCAGTTGCACGGGGCAGGAAGGGTCAGGAAGCTCCCAGCAGTGGCATATATTAGTATAGAAAAAGAGGAGCACGCATGGGAATGGTGACAGCCTCTGGGTGGTAAGGTCTTAGAGAGGGGAAAGATGCACAAAGTGGCAGCAACAAACAAATGAGAAAGGAACCAAAGAAGCCAGGCAGTAGAGCATCAGTAGAGGATAGATACACAACAGCAGCTGAGACATGCACAGAATATGACAGCCACGGGTTTGTTATTGTGTGCCTTGCTGGGCAATACCTCACCACACAGGATGCATGTGCAGGATATCAGCAGCTTGTGGTGAACTGACCCAGGGATGGGAGTTATCTGGAGAAGCTGCGGAGGAACACCCCAGAAAGGGGACAGCAAATGTGACAGAGAAGGGTAAAGCAGAGGAACACAGAGAAAGGAAAGCAGGAATGGTGAAGCAGAAGACGCAGTCAAATCACTGCACAAGAGTAAAGGGGTGAGAAGTACATCTCAATTAACTCAAAAGTACTCTCAATTGACTACAAAATTAATTGCACCTGAGGTTAGGAGCAGGCACCATGGAAGCAGGTCTATGGAGGGTCAATGAAGCACCCCCCTAGAAGGAGTCTGAGTATGTCCTCTTTTTGAAATTCCCCTCTGCAAAAAAGGCTAACGTCACCAGAGCTGAATTCCTGGTACAGCTGCTTATGCCATGCCTCTTACTTTCTTTGCAACAGGGAAATCATAAATTTCTCAGAGAACTGGATTTTGGTCTCTTGAGAATCTGAGGATGTCAACTACAGCACCAGAACTGTCTTCTAAAGAGAGTAGATGAAGAAAGCACTTTGCTGCTTAAGCCTCAATGTAGCAAAGCCTCATAAAAATGCTGTGTTTTTCTTAATTCAGTTAACCAAAATATGTATAAACGAGTACTTACGGGTAACCCATTTTTACCAGGAACACCCTAAAATAAAACATCTTTTTTAGAAAGGTAAATAAAACACTGTAACATAGAAGTAACAAAAGAGAAAAGCAATCAGTCAAACTGGGATGTGCCGTGCAGTGACAAAATAACAAACCAGAACTATATCTAACACTATGGCGCAGTGGGATGTTTTGCACCTCTCTTTATTCTCATGCATCTTGTGCTGATGGTTCACAAGGATTTGGAAGTGTGAAACATCCTGGATATAGAGAAGACACTGAAGGAGGCCTGTGAGTTCTGCACCTTTGTGCACGTTCAAACCTGACAGCTGGGAGGGTGCTACAGTACTACCTAAGGAGTTGGTGGAATTGCTGCTCAGAGAACATCTGTATGTCAGCGCGGCAGGTGTTTGCCTTTGCTTTCTGGTGGTTGTCACTCACCAGGCCCCTGTGTGGCCACTGACACATGTGCAGTGCAGGTAGGATGCTCCTGAGCTGCTGGGCTAAAACTCATCTCGAACAAGTGTAAGTGGTGACAGTGTGCAAGGCTGCGCAGTTCCAGCTCTTCATGCACACGTGATGGATCATTATTACCCTTTCTAAAACACACGTGTTCTTTCAACAAAGAGAAAATACTCACAGGCTGACCAAGTTGTCCAAGTTTCCCTGGAGATCTAGGAGGTCCTTGATCTTTATTTTCCACATCTTCTATTCCTGACCCTCCTAGAGATTCTGTGGACCCATCCTCTACTTCCTGACCTTTCTGGCCCTGAGTAATTAAAATGTGAAATACGAAAAATGTTTTGCATTACTTTTCCCATTTTTCTCTCTTCCCCCCCCCCCCCCGCCCCTTCCCTCTCTCCTAGAACCCTTGCTTTGTTCAATGCAGTCAGAACCCGGTAGGCACCATACAAACAGTATATTCCATTCGGCAAAGGCAATCTATATTAAAGATCATTCATGCACCTACAAATAAGTTGCTCTCTGAGCTGGTTACCTAGACGCAAATGATCATGATCTAATTTCATATCCACATAAATCTGCACAGTCTAAGTCAATAGTGTAGGTTTGAAAAAAAAATTTTCACATAGTCTGTTAGTGTGAGAGTTAAGATAGACGTATTTAGGAGTGTTTTAGCCAACTTCCCCAAGATCTATGACTCTAACAAAGGAGGGTTACATATTGGTTAAAAAGTGGCAGAAGATGAAACAATCATAACAAAGAGTAAAAATGGACAACAGCAAGACTAAAATATTGCTAAACATTAGTATTCGGTTAAGAGAAAGTAAGAATAACAAAAGGAATAATTTAAATATTCCAGGAACAAAATAAGGCCTTCCAGGAATGAAGCTTGGACATTAATACATATTTAAATTAAAATCCAGTATACAGAACAAAACACATAAATCAGTATTGTATTTTGAAATAAGCACGAGTATTTACTCACACTTTATAGCACCAATGAAATATTTTGAGTTCCATTGGCAGCCAATGAAACTAGAAGGGATGAAATATAGTAACTCTCAAACCATTTTAAAATTAACGGGATGACAGCGTTCAGCAAAGGAACTGTAAGCTGATTCTTTTTAAAGACCTTTCTGGATTTTGCCAAAAGGAAAGGTCACAAAGACCAGCAAATTTTTTTTTATCTGGACTCATTACAGAATTTTTTCACATCTGGAAAAGTGTTAGAAGAGAATCTATTTAGTTAAACTGTGGGTAGAGATGATAGCCTGAATGAGATAACAGGATTGTTGATAGAGTGTTGGAGTACTGAAGGAGGTAGCAGATGGTATGGCAGGACACCTCTCAATCATCTATCAAAAGTCTTTGGAGTCTGGGAAGGTTCCTGTTGACTGGAAGATAGTCAGTGTTATTCCAGCCTACAAAAAGGGTGTAAGGGAAGGTGCAGAACTACAGATCTGTTAGACGAATCTCAGTTCCTGGAAAATTAAGGAGAAGATCTTACCGAGTACCATTGAAAGACATTTAAAGAACACTGCACTTATCCGGAACACTCAACCCGGGTTCACAAAATGAAAGCCCTGTTTAACTAATTTGGTATCTTTCTATCGCGAAGTCACCCCCATGAAGGATGAAGAGACAGAGGCGAATGTAATTTCCCTGGGTTTTTGTAAGGTTTTTGATGCCGTCCATCACAGCAACCTTTGGGGCACATTTTCTAACTGTGGGATGAGTGGGTTCATGGTGTACTGGCTGAAGATCTGGTTGAAGGACAGAGCTCAAGGGTTGCAGTGAACAGGGCCACATCTGGCTGGTGACTGGTCACCAGTGGTGTTCCTCAGGGATCAGTCCTAGGGCCAGTTCTGTTCAGTATATTTCCCAGTGATCTGGATGCAGGAGTTGAATGCACCATGAGCAAATTTGCTGATGATTCTGAACTGGGAGGTGCTGCTGACTCTCTTGAAGGACAGGAGGCCTTGCAGAGGGATCTGGATAGCCTGGAGCATTAGGGCAGTGATTAATAGCATCAGACTAAACAAGAAAAAAATGCCGGATTCTGCACCTAGGAAGGAGTAACACTGGGTACAAGTAAAAAGTGAGAGAGAAGTGGCAATAACAACTTTTTTTATTATTATTTTCTAAAAGATTGGTCATTATCATAATATATAATCATCTTGGGTATCTGTGTAGCAAAAATATATGTAGAAATTGAAATAAGGTCAAGGAAAACTTGTAAAGATAAGTAAGTAGCAAAACTACTTGTCACAGTAGATTTAAGCTTTATGTGTCACACTTCTTAAATCAAGACTGGATTTTTATTTAAGAAAAACGGCCTAAAAATGAAAAAAAAGAGATGGTAAAAGTAATAGTTTATCTGAAATATAGTTTATCTATTTATTTATATAAACTAAGGTTGGAAGTGCTGCTTTAAAAAAATGTGAATGCGGGCTTGAAAATGTTAGAGGAATTAAATCGGGAAGTTCTCCAACAAATACTGAAATTTCTCGTATGTGAGATCCTATGGATGATCCTTAACTTAATGTTTCACCCCTTGCTATATTTTACCACAGTAAACACAGGAACACATGAAGACCCTGCAAGGAGCAACCTTAAACACTTGTACTAAACACACACAATGTGGAAACTTTATTCTAAATTTCTGTCATTCCTGACACTGTGTTTTCAGGCAAAAAGAAGCTGTCATAACTGACTGTAGTTTCAAGCAATACAAATAATGGACTTACAGCGTAGGAGTCTCAAAGGCAAGAGGAAGGAAAGGTCATTATTTATTTTCTACTTGGAAAAATCTGTGGTGGCTGTTGGATTAGGAATGTTAATTAATGAAAAATGTACTGCCAGCTGATTATTTTGAAATAAACCAACAAGAAAGGCAACTATTTGAGTAGCTCACAGGATTCCAAATGAGTGACCTATGTAATTTTAATTTGTAGAATCACACAGAATTCAGCTACAAACTACCTTAAAAATGCAATATGTTTCAAAGTCCAGTGTCTCACCAGAGATTTGCCACATAGGGCAGACACTCCATTTGTAGAGGCTGGTGCATGCTCTGTGGAGGAGTTAAAAGAGCTGCCATTTTCCTTAGCACTGTGAGAACATCAAACTAGAGACAGCCTTGCATTGGGTCTTAGTTTCCTTGTCTAGGAGCCACACCCACAGGAGTCTACCCAAAAGGAGAATCTAATTTTATAAGGGATTTGATGAAGGGTTCTTTTAAAAATGTGACTAGCCTTGATGCTTTGAATGTAATTTACAGTTATTCCTGGTTCTGGCAAAATGAGGATTTAGTCAGCTATTTTCTTTGTATCTCACTTTCTTAAATCCAAACTGAAAAAAATGCAAAACTGAAAGAATAAACTCATATTTTTAGTCAAAAATCTCAAGCCCATTTCAATGGTTATAGATCCAAACTTCTGCATAATGCAAGTGCTTTTCAGTCTGATGTCATGAAAAGACATTCAAGAACTTAAAAAGTATCTTCTATTTTGCCATGCTGTTAAGATGGAATAGATCAAGGTACCAACTCAGAGAAACACATGGAATTCATGGATTTTCCTGTTCTTGGGACAGAAAGATTAGGCATGTGATAAACCCATTATACAGACCTCCTCTCTGCTTACTCCTGGCAGAACACCAGCACCAGAGCCATCTTCTTCTCTTAACATTTTCTGTGTGACAGTGCTAGACTCGCTGTTGCCTTGTCCAGTTTCCATAACAGCTGAATCTAAATAAAATAATTATTTATTAATGAGAGAGCAAAATAAAACCTGCCCAGAGGTATTTATCAGAGACAGATGCTGCAAGTTGTATGAAAAAAGAAATTATTTAGATTATGACAAAAATATATTCCAAAGATCAATATTAGTCATTTTACAACTCTTAAAATTTTAAAAGAAAAGAAAAAAAGAGAAAGGTGAGAGTAAAATTACAAAACAAATGTCTGTTTTAAAGTCAAGGACTATATCGCATTATCATTTTTTCCTCTAGTTCTAGTCCAATGGTTGCCTATTTGTCATAAATGTAACACAAAATCTAAGAGTTAATTTCAACAGGTACTATCTGAAGTATGTATGGAATTTAAATTGTAACATTGTCTTTGGCCTTATTAATATAACCAGCTTTTCTTTTTGTTTTCTAGGAGTGCCCTCAAGTTGTCCTGGCCATGGAGGACTGGATTCCTCCTGCATTATGCCTTGCTCTCGTTGCTTTGCTGCCTACACTTGAACCCAAAACACCCCACTGGTGCACTAGGCACATTCACATCCTTCGGAGGGAACAGAAGTAGGATATAGTTGTTTATTCAGTGGTGGTATTCAGTTTTACATGAAAGGCTGTGCTTTACTCTATCAGGTCATCAAATAAATACCCGTCTTAAACCCTTTTTAAAGGTGCCACATGGCTTTAGAGCCAGCAGGACTATTTGCAGAGGTATGACTCAAGGGGTGCCATGCTTCTCACTGACCTGAGCAGAATGAAGAGGATTTTTCTCCTTTCATTCCCTTTGCCTGACGCTTGCACTTTACTGGAGTGTTGTACAGTGTCACAGCAGCAGCTCCTCAGGTCAGTTTCTTAGTTTTAGCCAAGTAGGTTTTTTTTTTAAATTTTAAAATATGAACTGCAATTCTGTAACTGAAACTTCCACACTACAGAAGGGTAAATCCACTCTCTGCATGTTTAACAACCATGAGTCTGAGCTAAGCCCCTATATGGAGGGAGAAGTGAGAGATGTGCTGAACAGTGACTGTAGTTGCTGCCGCTTGCCTCCGCTGCTATTGATAAATTGCAGTTTAACAGACTGCACTTTCAAAGAACTAATGTTTGATGTGCCAATTCTTTTCTAGCACACAGGATGTCCAAAACCATAGGATTTTCCTTTCCTGGCAGCACCCAAAACATGACAGTGGATTTCCATACACAGGGAAATGACAGACTCAAAACCAGAGAATGTAAATGACCCCACCCCCCCAAAAAACCCCATAACCCGAGGCAGTGCCTTGTTCTTTAAATTTAGCTGCTTCTGAGGTTTCTTCTGATCTGTGATTTCCAGAGAAATAACTTTCTTCCAAATAAGACAATATGGTTGGGGGGGCTTCCACTGGCTCAGCCAACGTATCTTCAGGCTAAAAAAAAAAAATCCCAAAGAACGGTTTAGAGTAAAGACTTATCACATATTTTAAGGGAAGAATTGCTAGATTACCTTCCTCAAAGTACAGTCATCAAAACTACCACATCTATGAAGCAAAACAGAATTTTGAGAGAAACTAGTGTAATACCTTCGGACTCCATTCCTCCAAAGCAAGGGATGTACATTTGACAAACCCATAGAGAGGGAGAAAAACACAAGCAATGTACACTTGTCAGAGACTGCATTTTCAAGTACAACCTTTGGCTTGTTTCATTCCAGTTCAGCATTGCTTTACCTATGAAAGTCTCTTTATCTCAACCCATGAGTTTTCTGACTTCTCTTCCAATTCTCTCCCCATTCCACTGGAGGTGCAATGAGTGAGTGGCTGTGTGCCACTTAGTGGCCAGCTGGGATTAAATCACATCTTTCAAAGGGAGGGAAAAAGCCAGAAGTTCTACTATCGCTGTGTGTAATTTTGAACAGTGCAGTAATTATGAAGATTATTAAACAGAAGCTAACAACAATAGCTAAAAGAGTTGATATTTTTCTGGACAGAGATGCTAGACATCTTTCCTGAATTAGCTACAGTTGTATCCAAATGAGAAAAATTCAAGGCACAGTGGGGTTTCATGGATTAAATTTTGTGGTGTGATGTGAACTGGAGAGGAGTCATCAAGCACTAGGTGATTTTGCTGCGATTTGGAAAAACCCTACCTAGCTGCAGAAATTCAGGCAAAATAAAGTGCACGTCCTGTATCCAGTGAGGAATACCGGATACATCAGTACTGGCTGGGGCCAGCTGCCTGTCTTTTGACCCCTTAGAGAAAGATAAGAGAGCAAGGACTGCTCCAAGAAGGCTCAGAACAATCTTATCAATGCATAGAAGATCCTGATAAGACGGTGTAAAGAGGACAGAACCAGATCCTTCTCACTGGTTGTAGCCAGTGAAGGGAAAAGAGACAATGGACACACATTAAAATACAAGAAATTCAGGCTCTATGTCAGACAAAAACTTGCACTGAAACAGAGAGGCTGCGGAGTCTCCATTCTTGAGGAAATCCAAAACCCACTGGCACTGAACAACCTGCTCACCGAGCAACCTGCTGTATTTGGCTCTGCTTTGAAAAGGGAATTGGACAGGGAAATTTTCAGAAGTCCCTTTCAAACTCAACTAGTCTGTGATTCTGTGCAAAGCACAAGGCAGGCCAAAAAGAGTTTATTGAGATATATGTAAAAGGCAAAAAAATTAATAAAAATTAATTCAAACACATCAGGAGCAGAAAGCCGGGCCAATACTTATTAAAGGTATGAAAAGAGTGATCAGAGAATTTAAAGTCTATAATAGAAAAAAATAAGGTTTTCTTCCATTCATGTTGACCCTGGAAGAGTTAAAATTCCCCCAGAAAAATATTCTTGGGAAACTAAGCAGAGGATATGTCTAAAAATGAAGTCTTTGTATGAAAAGGTAGGAAACACAGCACGTTAATGACAGGGCATCACAACCAAAAAGTATTTGCCCACAGGTTCTTTAAGACTCAACAGTGAAATAGGTGAAGTATGTGCTGTATCAGGCAAATGTGAGCATGGTTTCTGTGACGTCATTTCTCAGAAACGTACTGATTTTCTCTAAAGGAACCAACGAGAACTTGTATTTAAAAAAAGGATTGTGTGATACAAACAACATGGAAAGCTTCATTGTGAGGAATGGACTGGAACATTTAAGCCTGGCACAGAAAGGGAGGGCGACACTGTGGTAGCCTGTGACACCCCCTTAGAAAGCTAGAATGAAATAGCTTCTTCTAAGAGTCTTTGCTTCATTATGCTCAGGTACCCTGGTTCTGTTCCCTCGGTCGGACTGTTGGCTTCCCTGCCCCTTTCTTCCTTATATATCCCTACCCCAGAAAGTTCTCCCTTTCCCGCTCCCTCCTGAGCCTTTATTCCCTCGCCACTCCCCCAATGTTTCCCTATTGGCCCCTGTGCCCTGGCCACACCTCTGTNCCCGATGTGATAGGAATCTCTAAATATGGTAAGAAACAGCTGTTTTCTCTGTCATCCAGTTGATTAACCACCAAATGAGAGCAGCAGTTAGCACGTTCAGAAGGGCAAGAGAAAGGTGCATGTCCTTCACAAAACATGTCATTAAATTAGCTAAGGAATTCTGCAGCAGGAATCTGAGGATGGTGAAATTCTCATGTGTTAAAAAAATCCCAAACAACAAAGCAAGAAATTCAAGGATGAATAACTCAGCTGAGTTCCACTAACTGCATATACACTTGGCTCAAGCATTCCCTGAGATAAAAATTGATGCAGAATAAAAGAGTGTTCCCAGTAAGTGTCATATATGTTTTTCCAGTCTTGTATTATACTCTTCTCAAGCTCTGGTTGCTGATTGTTGTCAAATATATGAGATCTTTTATTTGGCACAGTGCCATCATTCTCATGGATGGGTGTACGTTGTTCTCAGGGGAGCCTTTGGAAATTGACAAATAGGAAAGCTACTCATCGAATCCAGACCCTACCCTTTAAAAGAGTAATATTAAACCAGAAATTTAAAGTAAATAAATCAAATAAATTTACCCCTATGGGAAGACGGGAAGATCCAAGGGCTTCTTGTGCCTCAGAAACATCATGTTCTTGAATGCTGCCATTGCCACTGCTGTCCCCTGAAGCCTGTGCAAAACCCAGTTATGGCAGGAAGTTCATAAAAGTCAGGCAGAAAAGCAGGATCTCCAATGAACCGGCTATTTAAATGCAGAAAAAAAACCCCTTTTTTTGGTTGGTGAAGCCTCAGTGTCATTATGTTAACTTATTTCAGTACTTACAGCATTCCATGAAAATGACCCTTCAGAAAAATAAAAGCCATAGTTCATTTCCTGAAAGGAGTTTTAGACAAAATAATACGATACTTTTTGAAGAAACAGGTTTGGGGGTTGTACAGGAAAAAACATCCACCCCCCCCCAATAGTTTTAAATATGATATAATGTCTCCAAGAAAAAATACTACATTTAGTGTTATGAAAGATGTCACGTGGTAATGTACTTTGAAATCTCTGAGGCATTGAGGAAGTATTTATATGAATACTTACATAAGGGTCATCATCTTCACAATGATCTTCAGTAGCCCTTGGGTCAGATTTGATTGTCAGATGTTGAATCGAGCCCTACATGGAACACCAAAAACATTTCAAGGAAGTAATATTTTAAGTGGCATGTGTGAGGGGGAGTGGGGGTGGAGGGGTGGGAATTAATCAAAGCAACAAAATACCCCAAACTGTGCTCTGATTTACTTGGAAAATGGTCTGAAGTATGAAATTTTATTATAATAATCCAAATTAAAAGATGTAAATATGTTTGTGCATTCTCCTTTTGCAAAATGTTGAACAAATTGAAGCTGCCAGAATGTAATGACTGTCACGTCCCAATGACACTAAGATCACCACGCGGCATTGTTAGTGCCCCAGCTGAAGGATCTAGTCCTGGATTATGTCCTACACTCTAAAACATTGTCTGCTTTTTTAGTTAAGAAGTGCATTGCAGCTCCATTGCAGCATGTGAAAACCTCTAAAAATGGAGACAAAGGTTGGGAAGGGAATACCAATAAGTGATGAAGTGGGTCAGGAAGAAACCAGTTTAAAACTTCCCAGAGAGGAAATAAAGGAGATGGATTTTCTGATAACAAATGTTTCTTTTTTCAGAAACTGGACTTCTCAGTCTGACGTGCTGAAGGAGCAGTAACAATTTCATTTTAAACATTTAACTATTGTTTCTTCTAAGACTCAAACTGTTTTAAGAAACATGTGGGAGATGTTTCCTTATTACAAGATCTCACAGAGTTAGACATGATGCACACATAGGGCACAAAGATGGATATTCAAGTCAAGAACCAGTTTACTTATAACACACCACCTGGAAGCTTTTAGAAAGGAATAAAATTTGTCATTCTATCTTAAACAATCTTCTAATTTCTGTACCTTTAAAGAGCATGAAACTCATGGTGTTGGTTCCTCCTGTGTTTGCTGACCTTCTGAGGCAATAGCTCAGTAATCTCAACCGTCCTATTTCTCTCAAAACTTAATGGGCAACTCAGGTGTTGAACGATGTCAGACTGACTGAACAGTTCACTGAAAAATCATACATGAAAGCAGGCACAACCAATTAAGCAGTCTCCTGGAAGTGATCTTTTTTTTCACAGTACAAGTGAATCACATTTGGAGAACACATTTTTCTCCTCTTGCTCTAATCTGTGGCCCTGGATGGTAAAGGAAGCAAAATGGAGAGCTGTAATGTTTCCAAAGTGTTACTGCTAGCCAATTCCTCCAGCTAGGAAAGTCTGCATGATAGGGATGGTAGGTATGAGATACTTTATTCCCTCTCTGGATCTTGTGGCTGCTGCCTTTCCTGTTAAAACTGATTTGCAGCATCTGGCATCATCACTGATTCAGCTATTCTTGGTTGTTGTCTGGTTTCCGCTTTTCTTTACAAGCATCAGAGCTAGATTTTCCTTTGGTTTCAATAAATCTGATGATAGTTATGTCCTTTTGTGTCTGACAGCCAGAGCCTTAGACACATGAATTCCCATTAGCCAGAGCAAACCAGCATCTGACATCTATTCATTTGCACAATCTGCTGTGATTTGTTTCTGTTTTGGGCAATTAATATAAACAGTTCTTGGCATAGAAACAGAGTTTGAGCGAGGTTCAAGCATTTAGTTTTTCAACCCAAAAGCAATTGTGACAGATGATGCATGAAGAAATAAAGGCACGGGAACCTAGAGTACAAGTCACAATTAGTGCTAATGAAGTAATCAGAGTATTGGCTGAAATTTACGTACTCAATATAGCATACAGAACAGCCTGTTTCAGTGGAAATGCCTTACAATGTCATCCACCATGCATTTCTGTCATCGTATTTACAGATTTATTGGTGATAATCTCAGCAAGTGATCATCATGTTCGTTTTCCAGGTGGGATACCAAAGTGGCTTCCTTTTCTTGAGTGTTTCTCAATCCTAGTTAGTGACCACAATTCTCCAGTCCTCCTATTTGCCTAAGAAAGGTGGCACCAACAAGCAGTTTTCCTACATATCACTTTCCACCCCTTATTTGCTGCTAACCAATACAGTTCTGTAATTCTAGGTGCTTAGACTAGTCAGAAAAATGTTAAAAATACATTAAACTCACTGCTTACCAGATGGAGCTCACAACCTGCCAGTACCCCTGAACTTTAGAAAGAACATTCCCTAAAGAAAAGGATCCATTCTCTTTTGTGCTGCTGCTTTACTAATTTAGAAGAGACGTTAAACTCACAAAACACAGTACAAGTTCTGAAGTACAGGAAATACAAAACTAAGACAGATAAAGTATGACATTTTCTTTTCTATTTGACAATGAGTTGATCTCACACATAGTGACTGCTCTCAGTGGCCGAGAATTTCAGTCAGGATGCAGCAGGAAGGATGCTTGCACTCAAGCTAAGAAGGCTTGGGAGCCTTGTGGTAGTGGTTTTGGTGTATTCTATTTCCTAAAGCACCTGATAAGCTTCAAATAATATGTGAATTGTAAAAATACACATTTCTCTTCCAACTATCTTTATCTTTGATGATACCATTCTCCTTCTGATGTTGAATGTGAATAACTAACTAATAAGAATTTAGAACATTCACTTAATAGTAAGGTATTCTCAGAAATTAAGAAACTGGATTCTCTGAGTCTGCCCTTCTTAGAAAGGCCATAGAAATTTATGTGACATATTTACTTTGAAATTTCTAATATTCAAATAGAAGATTGAGCTTAATATCTGGACTATGAATAAACTTCTGAAGATCTCAGAACATTTGTATTTTAAACCAGAAGTTATATAACTGCTCTGCCCAAACCCTAGCTAGGTATGGAAAATAAAAGCTGTGTGATTTGACCCTCACTTGGGATATAACCACTGTAAGCAGGCTTTCTTGGGTAGTGAGTACATGCATTAAACATTGAGGAATGTGAATTGATCAGACAGCACTTACTGTGAACTTTTCCAATCCTGTGGCTCCCGCATTACCAACAAATATCCCAGAGCCAGATTCGAATACCAAGGCTCGAACAGACCTTAGAAACTGAAGCCTCTGATATTCTTCACAGTCCATGAACAAAGCAACATCATTTCCCTCAACAGTCACTGTAAACCTATTCCACCTGTTAGTCATCACTGGCACTTTAAAGGAAGCAGCCTCTCGGGAGATATGGGATCCAGGCTCTGTGTAGTACATGATTATTCTTTGGGTGCTGTCATCAACTGGTGAAATCCTCAGTCCCAGGAAGATTGTTTTCTGGAAGGCATCAGTTATCGCAAAGAGCACTCCTCCACGATCACTGTTTGGTTTCACAGTAACCACAATAGCGAAATCTCTGTAGAAAGGTGATGGTATTATAGCACTGGTCAGTCGGCCGATGTTGGAATCTGGACCAAAGTTGTAAGCTGGGAACCCTCCATAGCCCGTGACAAAGTAGACGGAAGGAGGAAGAGGAACTCCTATCAACTCCGTGAGGTCAAGGTGTCCTTTTGAGCCTCGTTCTGTGCATGAGAAAAAATGTGTTATTTATCCTTGAGGTACACAGAGCCCATTTAATTTACATGATTTAAGAAAGGCCTGAAAAACTGAAATGCAGTGTTATAATACCAGGAACATACTTCTAATACTTCAGGCCACACTCCAGGTAGTGCTTAAACACATCTAGCTATGTACACATGTCATTCTTTGACCTTTGACTAACGGAGGTTACTCATATGCTAAAGGAAAGCACATGTAAACATTTGGTGAAATTGAATGGCAACAAGGATTTCCTGCAACATGTATTTACTTCAGCTGTCCATAAACTGCAGAAAATGCTGAATGTGCTTGCATAGTGGATTCAGTGGAAAATGAGCATTTGTTTTCTTAATATATTGAGATCCTTTATCATCACAAAGACAGCAATAGTTCTCTACAAACAGCATGGCACAGTTTCACAAAACAGGATAAAATTTACAGTGGATTTTCTTTAGCCCTTGCAGTTACCTGTGTTTATGACAGAGGTTAGATTTTATTTATGCCCTATTTTCACATTTATCACGTCAACTGCACTGCATAACAAATACTACTCAGCAACCAAAACTCAGTTTTGAAATGAGAGTATTTATTCTTTGGCAAACAGGCAGAATTATGTATCTCTGCCAAATATGCCCAGAGACAACACCTACCAGGCAATGAAGGAGCAATGACAACAGCTAAGTATCTGCACCCAGTTTTAACTAGAAACTTGGGAAGGCACACTCTAGCAGCATATCAGAAACAGAACTACCAATTTTCTTCTTCTAAGAAATAAAAGCAAGCAAAAAAGGATAACGTTTTTAATCATAATGAGCAATTTAGGTCTGAATCTATACAGAAATCCTCTTCCAATTTTTAAACTTATTCAGTTACCTGTGACTGTAATGGCTATATAGGCTGAATAAATCAAAATGGAATAGTAATGGAAAAGGTATGACAGTCCATCTGAATACTTCAAGCGAAATGAACTCAAAAACTTTGCTTAAAATACCTGATTGAAATCAGGCAAAATAAAAGAATCTTACTCTTTGCTCTGTAAACTGGCAAACTGGTTCTGATGAAGAGCTTAGAGAATTTCTTCAGCTGCAATGTACTTCTGTTATTCATTGCTCATATGCAGTACCAGCCTGGACTATGCATGGCAAAGTGTTTCCCATTGTACTAGTGGCTTTGCAAAGAAATTGTAAAGTGTTCTTCCAGTGCCAAAGATGTTATAGTACAGTTGAAATAAATCCTAATCTATCCTCTTCTCTGTATTTTATAATCATAGAATCATAAAGGTTGGAAAAGGCCTCCAAGATCTTTGAGTCCAAATGTTAACCCAGCCCCATGTGTTCACCACTAAACCACATCCCCAATTGCCACATCCACCCACCTTTTGAATGCTTCCAGGGGGAACTCATTAACTGAAAAATAGGCTGGTGTGCTTCATACAGAAACAAATGCCCTGAAATATTTTTGAAAGTATAGATGTTTTGTTTAGAAAGAGAAAAATGAGCTCCTCATCCAGAAACCAAATTCCTTTGGCACTTTTAAATGCTTTGCCAGATAGATTTTTTTTTTCCCTTTCCAAATAGCTTGAAAAGTGGATATACTTCTTTTCTGGCCAAACACAGCTAACAGTATTTTGATTGTGAGTCTAATATTGGGTCATGTTTACTATTCATACATACATACACATAAGGGAACCCCCCCTACAAACAAAACACATAAGCCATTACACAAGGGTAAGAAGGTAAGGAAAGTAGTAATCTTGAAGGATAATATAGGAACCATACACAGATACCAAACCTACATCCAAAGAGTCATGGTAAAGTGACCAAGAAAGGACATGGACAACATCTAAGGTGTCCAGCAGTCAGGCCTGGACAGCAGGATGCATCCTAGGAGCAAAATTAATAAATACAACCGTAGATTCACATTTCCAGTTCTCAAGGGAAGATTTGGTGATTGGAAAAGAGCCTGTTCGTTCTCTCCACGCAATGTGTGGAGCTGCAGTCTAGTTGCGGTTTCCCAGTCACCCAACAGTAACACACAGAGCCCCAAACATGAGCTCTTTTAGCACAGCCTCTGAGACAAACAAAATGTATTTGCAAAAAGTGGTAGCAAAAGACAGCAAAGAATCAGGATTTTCATTTGAGTAAAATAAGTCAGAAGGCCCAGCAAAAGTCTGAACTTCAGTGATGCTGGGGTAGAAGCTTGCACCTATCCGCTGCAAAAAATCTAAACAAAACAAGAAGCGTCTAGCCAAGATCTGTACTTACAGCTCATACCCAGCTCTTAATGGATTTATGAGGACCTAGAGACACAGTTAGAAGCAGAATACAGAGCTACAGCCACAGGTTTTCAATTATCTCTGACAAAATTAATGTCTCCCTAATGTTTTATGTTAGAATAAAAATACTCTCTTATTCCCTTACATAAATAGATAAATGCTATGCAATTTTAAGTACCTTTAAGCCAGCAGAGCACTATGTTGCATCAGAATAGTTTTGTTTCAAACACTACTAAGGCACTGGATATTGGGGAGCATCCAGAATTTATCCCATTTATATCCATGTTTCCTGGACGTGGGGCACTAGAAGGTGCTTTAATATTAGCTGTATTTAATCTCAACAAGTATAACCCCATAAATTGGGATGGTATTTTTACAATTTAGAGCTATGAGTTGTGCTGTAATTTGCATTTGTTGCTATTTGTTACTGTATGTTAGAGTTGGAATTGTTATAGAATTTGCTGATAGCTGGCCATTCCCACTGAGTAGCTTCAGGGACCATTTGAGAAGCACCATTGTGCTGTAAAAATCGTCCTGTAAGTCATGTGTATGGAGTATTTCAAGACTGCAGATGACAATAGTAGGGGTTAGGTTGTTGGGTTTTTTCCTTTTATTGCAATTTTTTGATGTAATTACTTAGTCAGGGTGGAATTTCAGATCTGTGGGATCCAAAATACTTTTTCACTGCTCACAAGGGAGGATGTATAGAGGAAAGAAAAAACCTACCTGCTTGGAGGCCTGCTATGTTTTAGATGTTAAGCACAAACACAGTATTTATATGTTATAAATGGGAATGGAGGTGGAGGTCCACATTAATATAATTTAACTTATTACACTCATCTGTAACTTTTTGGTTAGGAGCCTCCTTTCAGATGCAGTTTCTGGCACCCACAGCACTTCTCTCTGGACTGTGCACATGGCGTGACCTCATCCTGCTTGCCTCCTCCTCATGTTTTCTCTCATGGAGCAGGGTAGTCCCAATGCTAGGCCTGATCCAAAACCCTTGGATGATCAGGCTGCATCATAGAATGATAGAATTCTTTATGTTAGAAGGGACCTTAAAAGTCATGTAGCTCCAGCCCCCTTGCCATGGGCAGGGACACCTGTCACTGGACCAGGTTGTTCAGAGCCCCATTCAACCTGTCCTTTAACACTTCCAGGGATGGGGCATCCACAGTTTCTCTGGGCAACTTGTGCCAGGACCTCACCACCCTCATAAGGAAGCAACGTCTTCCTAATATCTAATCTAAACCGACCCTTCAGTTCATGTGTCTGACCACTACATGCCCTTGGGAAAAGTCCTTCTCTAGCTCTCTTGTAGGTTCCTTAGGTACTGGAACTTGCTATAAAGTCTCCCCAAAGCTTTCTCTTGTCTGGAGAAGATGCTATCAGGATGCTATATTAAAAGCTGCTTTAGGAATATGACTAGAATGAGGAATTTTCTTACAAATAGTAATATAAAACACGAGATTATCACTTGGAGTAGGGTATTTGTATTTCCTCTTGTCTACAAGAGCTCATGTAAAACTTGGAATACCCACAGTCCTTGTTTCTAGCTGATACACAACACTTCGACACAACCTGACTTCAAAGGTGGTATAAAGCATATTGTCACACAGGCTTTGGGAAACGACTACAACAGAGTCAAAGGCTACAGGGTTACAGATAAGGACACTGTTTGCCAGTCTACTTCTATCCATGGTTTCACCACTAGGAAATATAACGGAAGCAGAGTTCAAAGGCAAGGCCCTCACCTCTGATATAGACAGAATTACCCATCTCAGCCTCATTTTAAAATATACAGTTCCAATGTCCCAAGTCTGAAAAAAAAGGAAAAGAAATATTGACAAGTCCTTTGAGCAAAAGAACATGATTGGCACTGGTATGGTGAGACCAACCCAAGTCACACTACTGCAAAATAAACACGCTGCTGTTGTCTTCCTTGCTGTGAGAAGATGCTTGAGCTGGACTATCTCAACTACATGAATGCAAAGACTGAAGTTACAAATGTTTGTCATTTTTCTCCCCAACCACTTAAATTTAGCACTAATATTCATTCAGCTGGTATTTTAAGTGCCCCAACCACTTAAATTTAGCACTAATATTCATTCAGCTGGTATTTTAAGGATTGTCCCATTTATGTTTTCTATTATGTTTTTAGCTAGAAATGCCTGTTAACCCAATTATTCAGGTAAATCAGCTGCCACATTTAGCCCAATTCTGCTCCAGGTTAATGAACCGTGAGGGGTACATAAGGGTGAGAATAACATGCTCAAGTGGTTGCTATTTGCTAAATGTAAGAAGTCAACCACCCTGTTGCTAAGACTATGACAGCTGTTTTTAATTCACTCAAGGGAGTGCTTGGATGGCTCCATACAGATGGGTGGGATGGGTGCTGGCTTTTAAATGAAATTATTATTTTCCCTTTATTTTTAGCTTAAGTTCACCTAGTGTTTCCCCCTGTTCCTCTTCAGACACTTTTATTGGAGCTGCTCCTGGCCCATGCCAGTAGTAAAAGTCCATTTACTCCATGGTCGTTGACTTTCATCCTGTGCAAGAATACCTCATTTCACTGCTGTCCACTGCTGCATGAGCCTTTCTGGCAGCTCCTTTTCATGTTCTTTTAAGGAAATGGGATAAAAGCAATATTCTGCGAAGGCTTTCATAACCAAACCAGGCTCAGAGCAGCCAAGATCAGGCACTTCTCTGTCTGTAAACTTGAACCAAACTGACCCTGCTTCCCTGTCCTCTTCTAGTCCAAATAATCATACTCCAGGTTGTAAGCTCCCTTTCCAGCAGCATAAATAAACCATCTCTGTCTCAACAGTGCAGTGCCTCTGCTGTCTCTGCTCCACATTTGAGGAGATGCTGTAACTCTAATAGAACATTATTTTATACCGAGTGCAGTTATGAGGTGCAGTAAGAAAATTACTTCTTCCCTGCTGCCAAAGTGCTTTTATTTTGCAGTTAACAAGAAATATTTATAGCAATTCCATCAAGCAGAGAAGGACTTCCACATCTACCAAATAAAATTTAATCCAGTACTGCAAAGAGAAAAAGAAGGGGAATATTGTAACACAGTCCCATGATGTGCTGCATGAAATGGAAGGAGCCAGCATCATTGCTGCTACCAGTAAAAACAGCATTGGCTCTGCTTTCCCAGCTGAAACACATTTTTAGCTGCCATTAATACACTGTTGGAAAACATGGATAGAATATTGGTATTAAAGGCTGCAGAATTTCCTTCCAGATGCCTCAGGAAACCTCAGAAGCGCTTTCTAGTGGTGTTACACACCCCGAAGTCCGGCTGCAGCCAGCAGGAGCTGAGGTACTCACTGGCACACCAGAGCAGGGCCGGCATTCCTTTGTGAAAACCGCTTTCCAACACTTTCTGCCAGCTCCTGCTTTTACGTCATTGTCATTCTGCCCTCTACTGGGCGAAAGTGCCTAAACATAGTTAATTGACATCTACTTTGCACAAAATACTGTTTGGGCGTTCCGCCCACCCCC